>JAVJIX010000033.1:1017500-1322500 GCA_036785185.1 Paratrypauchen microcephalus
ATTTTTTTTTACAATCTGAGCCTTCTTTCGGCAATAAAACAAGTAGTTTTACTCACCCATAGCATTTTTCTGTCAATTGGAGCAGTATCGCAGAACTTATGTTGAGCCGGTCTGTTCTAGTAATGATCCCGTATCCGTTAACATGGTGTTGTATCATATGCTCGGGGCATTACTTTGCGGTGTCCAAATAACACAAACTTTAGCACTTTTCAAATCATAGAAGCCCGATGTCTTAATGTAAGATTTCGTTTGAAGGAAAAGTGGCCTGTAATCCGAGATTTAGCCATAGTTTCGAGTAGATGAGGACGCCAGTGCGCATGTGCGGACTGCTCCCGGGACCCAAACATGAAATGCAAAGCTGAAAACTATGGATAAATCTCGGATTACAGGCCACTTTTGCTTCAAACGAAATCTTACATTAAGACATCGGGCTTCTATGTTTCGAAAAGTGCTAAAGTTTGTGTTATTTGGAGACCGCAAAGTAATGCCCCGAATACAAATGCTAACGGATACGCTACAACATAACTTTCTTCAAACAGCTCCAAATGACACGAACGTGATATGGGTGAGTCAAACGACTTGTTTTATTACCGAAAGAAGGCTCAGATTGTAAAATAACGTTACTTTTCCTTTAAAACCAAGAGCAACTAACTGTACTGAACCAGTTTTTGTTAGCAAATTTCAAAACAAATTAAGTTAAAGTATCTTAGTATCTTCTTGTTTATCTCTTCTTATTTTCAAGGTTTAATAGTAAATGACTAACAAGCATTTTACACCCAGATGCCCTTCCATGTCCATGTTCCAGCCCTTTTTTGCTTCCGATAAAATCAATACTTTATCTTATTCAACTTAAAGGACCTATATTAATAATGCTGTTGTTTCCTCATCACAAACATATTTGGACTTGTGTTTCATTCACAAATATTAATGCTCATCCTACTGCATATTTAGGCTTTTTAGGAGTTTTTTTCTCAAATGACAACACCACCTTGTGATGTGATGTCATCTGGTAATACAGGAAGTGCTTTTTTTTTTTTTTTTCCTTTTTCATTGGATAATTTCAGCCCAGGAATTGCCAATCTCTACTAAGCAAGAGGTAAAAGGTAAAACACAACACCGGGTTTGTTTTTGAGGAGGTAACAAAATTCTAACATGGCTTAAAGCTCACAAATTTGCATAATACAGGACCTTTAATGTATTTGCTGGGTCACTGTGGAAAAGACTACAGGTAACAAAATCTTTTAATTGTGATTTTTGGTCATGAATGAAGTGAACAGAGATTTCAGTGCCCAAAATGTTTCAGATCTCACCCACAACCGTGGACAATAGACCTATCGAAATGTGACCATAAAAAGATGTAGCCAGTTTCTTTTGTCCCCTCTCTTTGGGCTGACATTCTACTTGTTCCACTCACTCATAGAAGGTGGTCCAGCCGATTTGGATGCTCTTGGTGGCCAGCAGTCCACTGTTGCCGTGGTAACTGAATAGCACCAGCTCTTGCCCCTGCGCCGTGAGAGACTTGAGCCCTCCGTTTGTCCCAATGGTGAGCCAGATGACCTGTAACACGGAGAGAGGCAGAGCATCGTGTCACGCCAAAATCTGCACCCCCTTCCCCAGGACAATGGAATAATACAGGAGTCAGGCTGAAGGGAGAGGGTTGAAGGTTCGAACCTGGTTGTCGGGGGCAACCACACGCACGGGCATTCGGTTTGTGTCGCGGCGTATTCGGAGGGTGTTCCCGCTGCTGTCTGTCACGGCTGTCACATCCTCCTCATTACTGAAAAGAGACGGAAATATGAGAAAATCAGCTCTTTCAGTGATTCAGTGGAAACTTTAAAACTGCTGTAAGAGTTTCTATGAGGCCCTGTTTGAAAATCGTTTAAGGTACAGCATTTTATATTTGATACTATTTGCTTTTTAAATGTCTGCTTTGTATGAGATGTTTTGTCTGTGGGTTGTGTTGATGTCTCTTGGCCAGGAGGTGGAGAAGACCTCTTCAAATCTCAGTGGGACTTTGGTGGTTAAATAAAAAGAAATATTTAAAAAAAAATCCTGAATGATCTTCTGCATACTCTTCACTCAGAGTGTGAGTTAGAGAGAAGGTTCCGAAGGGGACAAGGGCCTCTGTTTCCCACACTTTTATGAAATTTTAAATGTGTGCACCAAAATTAACATTTGGGTCACCTCATCTCTATACAATTGTAGATTTGTATCATCATCACAGACTGCTTCTGTAATGATGATATAAATCTACAATTTTGGAGATTTCACAGGTGCTTAAACAGTGTAAAAGTTCACCTGTTGAGGATTTACTGTACAGTGCAAAAGCTTAAAGTGGCCTATAATGATGCCCTCAGTGGTGCTGGTGGACCCCAGGTGTGGTGCTGTGAGGTAGAGGTCCTCTCTGTGGAAACACTGGTACAGTTGTCTTTTATAACTGTGTTTTTGTTTGTCTTGTGTGTTTTTATATGGACCTTGAGTCTGAAATAAGATGATGATGATGGTTCAGGGCCGCACGCTGTCACATGAATAACCTAAAGCTTCTGTTAAGCTGATGAATAAGAAGAGGTCATTGTTTTTTTCAGACTACACACTGCAAACTGATGAATTGTAACTAACCATCGTGTGTCTTTTTCATGTATTCTGGATTTATGGGTTATACTTTTTATCTATTGCACATGGTGGCAACATGACTAGATATTCAGAATTTTAAAAATCTCAATAAATAAAATAAAGTTAATCTTAGATCTTGAAAGCCCCAGTCGCACAGCCCGAGTACCTGTAGCTGAAGTTGTACTTGTAGTCCCCAGTGACCAGGGACATGGTGAACTGGTGCGTTCCATTCAGGTCAAACACATAGAGCTCCTGAGAGGCTGGAGACGCCACCTCATAAGAGCTGGGGCCAGACGCCAGCGAGCCTAAAGCAGAGAGAGGAGGGTGAGTAATTACTGTACATAAGTTCATCTTAAAGGGACAGTGTGTAAGATTTTTACCCGTTAATTACTGAAACTGAAGATACCCATTCAAAAATACATTGTTTTCCAAGCCTTTTCACTTCCATCATGAAATCAAAGTATTCTTTTGGACTTAGATATAGTCACATAAAAGGGGGATCTTCCCCATGCAGAGGCAGCCATTTTGAATACGAGAGCCGCAGAAGGACATTTGCGCTCTGCCTTCGCCTTCGGCAAGGCTCGTGATTTTGGGTAAACAACACAAGCATGCTGCCGGATCAGATGTCGTAATGGATCTAACACGTGTTTTGGACTAAATTGTTTTACTGAATTTTATTCGCTGGATCCTTACGGACAAATTGAGAGCAAGTTTATGGTGAAATACAGAGTTTGACCTGTGCAAAGCATTCTAAGGTAAGCTAACCTCGTTTTGTGCTTTTCCGTATAAAAGCCCCATGTGCTCGGGGAGTGATTGTTTTGCAGGGAAATGAATTGCATAGTCAAAAAGAGGAGACTGTAAGGTTTCATTTGATGTGTAGAGTGTCATGGTACATGATCGGGAATGTGTGTTTTCATGAGAAAAGAAAAAAAAAAAAAAAAAAACGGGACCGCGTTTTATTTATACAGTAGCGGGTGACCCTCGAGGTCTGCCGTAGCTAAAACAGAAAGTGCAATAGCACCATCCACCTATGCGCCACGAATCCTACACACTGGGGCTTTAAATAAAACAACACAAAGGGATGTGTGAATTGTACTAACATAAACTTAAAACAGATCCTCTTCCCCCATAATACATGGTTGAGACTTAATTTAGAGTTTAACATTCATTTGAATTCCATATGGCCATTTAGTGATATGATAAAATAATCCCGAAAGCTGTGAGTGGGACATTTGCCAACTACTTTGTGCCAACTCATTTCCAGTTACAGTGCCAAACAATCATTAAATGTCACTGATGTCATAATGAATAATACAAGACTATAGTCGTACGTTAAGTTTTTTTGTTATATATTTAAGCAGGAAAACACAACTTGAGTATTCTTTCTTTAAGAAGACATTATATTTTGTTTGGGTACCTAGTATTTAAAAACAACCAAAGCAAATCTTATTTCATTGTGCATTGTAATGGGACCATTGACTTCAAGTTGATTTTTCAGACAATCACCACTACGTACAAAGATGTGGGCGAGGTAAGGGGTAGGTGAAAACAGGAATTTTCTCAAGCTTCAAATGCAAGACAATACAGGATAATGCGTAAATCAGTCAAAATACAATCTTGAGTAATCTAACGATGACGGAATGATCCTTACAACAAGGTTAAAAGCTCATTACAGTGAATGTGCATGTCTCTAACGATTTTAGTGGTTCTGGAAAGCTATACAGAAATTAAAAACATGACCATTTTGTTATGAGGCAAAGAAACTCAAATATGCAACCACTGCCACTTCCTGTAATTAAAAAAACATACCTGTGGGGGGCTGGTTGCGTCTGATGGCTCTGATCCGGATGTTGCCCAGGTCCGCCACATAGAGGGTCCCGTCCGGCGACACCACCAGAGACGACGGGCAGTTTAGTCTAGCATCTTTAGCGTAGCCGTCCCCGGTCTGATAGCAGTCGCAGTTCGCATCGTTCTGTACATGTCGTATAGAGATACAAGAGAAGAGAGAGGGACAGAAACATTAAATCCTTCATTTCATTCAAGCAAACATTAAATAGTAAAATTGGCCACCAAATCTGACAAAATGTAAACATGTATGGTTTGAATCGTGTTTAAAAATGTAAAAGTCATGAAACTGAAACCTAAAAATATTTCGTTTACATTTTTATTTTAAACCTAGGTGTACAAAAATATAAGGAATTATTTATAGTAAATACAGTGAACCCTCGTTTATCGCGGGGGTTAGGTTCCAGAAATAGCCCGCAATAAGTGAAATCCGCGAAGTAGGACAATTTTATATTTTACAATTATTCTACATGTTTTAAGGCTGAAAACGCTTCACCAGACACATTATACACCTTTCTGAGACTGGTATTAACATTTTTCTCTTGTTTAAACACTCAAACTTTTGTAGATTTTCATTAAAATATATTAATAGTGGGGGGGGGCACGTGACACGCGGACACGTGCGCGCGGACACGTGTGCGCGGACACGTGCGCGCGGACACGTGTGTTTGTTTTGGTACCACATATCCATGCCATGTGCGAAAGTCGAGTGGAAAGCGACCTGGATATCATTTTGGGCAAGACTCAAGCCAATGCTAACAGTGCAAAACCGCTAACAGACGCCTCTGAGCACCAGTCCTCACCACAAGACCAGGTAAGACCAACCTGTGCTCACAAGAGTTGGTTGCATTTCACCCCGGCTCCAAAATCAGACCGCTATCAATGCGTCGCTAATACTCCACAGCTCTCTAGGACGGGGTCGGGTTCGTCCTCTCGTCCTCTCACGGGGAAGACCCACTGTCTCCTCTGTGCGCGCGAGTGTCCTCCCCCCGCTGCGGCTCCCTCGAATGTGGCTCTCCCCGCTGCGGCTCCCCCGGACGCCGCGCGGCCAGGCGCCAGGCCCGTCCATGTTGATTCTTGGCTCTTCCATGGCCCGGCTCGCACTCAGTCTCTTCCATGGCTCGTGCAAGTAAACAAAGGCCACACCTCCTGTCACCCAGGCGCTCTCGTGAAGGACATCTGAGACTCTGTCCCTACCATCCCTGGTCTAGACCTGGTTTAGTCCTGGTTTAGACCTGGTTTAGTCCTGGTTTAGACCTGCTTTAGACCTGGTTTAGTCCTGGTCTAGTCTCTTAGCTAATCAGGGCGCAGGACAGAATGTTACACTGTAAAAAAAAGTTACACTATAAAAAAATAAAAAAATAAAAAAATGGAAAAAAAAATCCGCGAAACAGCGAGGCCGCGAAGAGTGAACCGCGATACAGCGAGGGTTCACTGTATAGAGATTGCCTCTCCATAGATCTGACCTGTAACTTTGCATGTGTTGGTATGAGATTTCCAAGGATACAAATAGGTGGCAGAATATTAAATAATATTACTTTTTATTACATAAAAAGTACATTGGCAATGAATAAGTATTAAGGGGAGATAGTAGCTCATTTGACAAGGACATGACCACAAATTAAATCGATAGCTTGATGCCCCTGAAGTACCGAGACTAACAGTTATAAGGTTCCATATTAGGAATAAGAACTGATTTACAGACCAAACAGCGAAATAAAAACACCAGGATCATATAGAGCGGGTTAATACGAACATTTTAAGACCAAAATGAGGAGTCTGACATCAGCACTTATGGTGTGAAGGGCGTCATTTTTTCAGTATAAAGAGAATTGGGACCAGAGACGATGGAGCCGGAAGCACGCCAATGCTCACTTCCTGGCTCCTAACTAGCTATGTCCATTTATATATCAGTCTATGAGCTTCCCATATAGTATCAGACCAAAAGATAGAGAAGCTGGAGAGAATAAAGTTCCATCAATAATTCAAGTTAACGTTTAATAGAGGACAAGTGGGCACCGGCTCGGACAGGAGGAGCAGAACCCCTCGTGAATGTAATGCTCCGGTCCTGATGTATTATTAATAAATTGTCTGCACTGGAGATAAAAGTGAAATTCATAGTGGCGTTTTATTGCCTTATGTGCGCTTCTAATCTCAGCCAATTCACTACGCGCACTTCATTCCTCATTGATATGGACAAGACAGTTTTGTGGTTGAGTCATTTCAGATCAGCAATTCTTGTTCTGATCCATTCTCCATGATCCGGTTTTCGGCAGAATCAAAGTGGTTTCGTCAGCTACAGAAGTCATACAGGATTTTTGCAACAGTGGGTTACAAAAATTGAATCAAATCACACAAGATAATGGAAAATCAAAGAATGAAATAATAGTATAGATGTTTCCAGTGCATTTACAACGACTAACAATGGTTAGCTCATATCGATTTTACAAAAGCATAAGAAAAGAATAAGCACAAAATCATGCTTAAAGGGACAGTGTGTAAGATTTTTACCCATTAATTACTGAAACTGAAGATACCCATTCAAAAATACATTGTTTTCCAAGCCTTTTCACTTCCATCATGAAATCAAAGAATTCTTTTGGACTTAGATATAGTCACATAAAAGGGGGATCTTCCCCATGCAGAGGCAGCCATTTTGAATACGAGAGCCGCAGAAGGACATTTGGGCTCTGCCTTCGCCTTCGGCAAGGCTCGTGGTTTTGGGTAAACAACACAAGCATGCTGCCGGATCAGACATCGTAATGGATCTAACACGTGTTTTAGACTAAATTGTTTTACTGGATTTTATTCGCTGGATCCTTACGGACAAATTGAGAGCAAGTTTATGGTGAAATACAGAGTTTGACCTGTGCAAAGCATTCTAAGGTAAGCTAACCTCGTTTTGTGCTTTTCCGTATAAAAGCCCCATGTGCTCGGGGAGTGTTTGTTTTGCAGGGAAATGAATTGCATAGTCAAAAAGAGGAGACTGTAAGGTTTCATTTGATGTGTAGAGTGTCATGGTACATGATCGGGAATGTGTGTTTTCATGAGAAAAAAAGAAAAAACAAAAAACGGGACCGCGTTTTATTTATACAGTAGTGGCGCGCGGCTCGTGCGCGGGTCCCTCGAGGTCTGCTGTAGCTAAAACAGAAAGTGCAATAGCACCATCCACATATGCGCCACGAATCCTACACACTGGGGCTTTAAAGTGCATATGACAGGTTTTGATGATGCTCTAATTTTAACTTAATTTGATGGGATAATGCCTGCTGTAGATCTACATTGTAGTTTTACACCAATTAAAAAGCAATTTGTGAAGGTTAATTGGAAGGTAAAATTACAGGAAGTAGAGATATTTTAGAGCAGTGTTTCCCAACCAGGGGTACACAAGCACACTGCAGGGGGTACTCGGCAGTGTCGCTGCCAGGCGCAGGGGGAGATTTTTTAAAAATCAAATTTGAGTAAATTTGAGTTAAAGAAAAGAGAAAATGCCTGAGAATTAAATTTTCAAATTGAGGAGATGAAATTAAATTATTTTCATTTAATAATCTGTTGTGTCACGTTCTACTTTTGGAGAATTATCAACACGTATGAGTGAGGGGTACTCGAGGTATGACAAAAAGTCTCAGGGGGTACACAAGACAAAAAAGGTTGGGAAACACTGTTTTAGAGAGCTGACAATATTCTATCCAAAAGTTTAGTACAATTTATGTTGCTAAGAAACAGCTCATGATTTCCAACCCATGTGTAAATTTTTTCTACCTAAAAAAAAATAGCAAAAGATTTTTTTTTTTTAGGAAAATCTTGAATCTAACAATGTCAACAGTGTTTTAGTGAAATGAGTAGTCTAACCTGTTATAGGCATAATACATTATTAAGAGTGCACTAGTAACTTACTATATGGTGGAGTGTGTGCCACCTGCTTGTCTCCTTGGAGATGTTAATAATTTGACTAGAATGTTCCACAGTATGGCATTAAACGTATCTATCTCCAGAGAGAAGTTACAGATCAGATCTGTGGAGAAGCAAGCCTGCTCACAATAAGAATGCATGTTTTGAAGGCATTATTGAGCAATAAAATACTATATTGAATAGACGTAAGTTTAATAACATACTATGGAACATTTCAGGCAATGCAAGGAGGCTGTGAATAATACATAAAATAATATAGTGCAGTATTATGTTGAAATGAACCATACCTTGCAATCACATTCAGAAAGTGCTCCAGCGAGATGTGTAATTTCTCCATCTGTTGACACCTAAAACAAAGAAAGTTAAAAATAAATATAGAAAACAGATTGTGTGTTAAATCTGTAGGAGCAGTTTCCAGAACACTTTAAGTAAAAAACTGTTTTTCCTTGTTTTAAAATGGACTATGCTTTGTGCAGTGTAAATATGAAATATGTTATCATGCATTTTTCATCAGGATATTTAGGCTTTGCGCCAGTAAAAATCTTTTACGGCCAATGGGTAATTATCATCTCCGTTGGTCTATTAGCCTGAAAGGGATCATTCAGATAATATGCACATGCATCGTTGGGGATTCACTCAGCCAATGGACAAAACTGGGATTAAAGCCAGAAATATCTCAACAAGACGCAATCATGATCCCAGTTTATTCTAGTTACATTTAAAGTGAGTGAGCCATTAGTGATCAGAAGGGCAGATGGCACATACTGGCAACCCCGCTTCTGTCAGTCAACCCCAGGGCAGCTAGTTTACCATGTGTGGAGTGAATGAATAATACAATTTAAAGTGTTTGCGGCTGTCCAAAAAAACATTTTGTGTAAAACATCTCAAATTAAAACATTCTTAGTTCAAGAGCTTAGACATGCTTTAATCAAATTTCAGTTTAGTCTCAAACTACTCCTGTTTTTCAATGGGTTTGTTATTTTTATTTTTTATTTTACTGGGGCACACTAACGTAAAAACTGGCACAAGACAAACCATATAAGGAGACAGCAGCTCTTTTGGAAATGCTCACCCATAACTTTGACTTATTAGACTTATAATACAACTATTGAACTATTGATCCTCAAGGGAATTTATTTGGACACAGTAAACCAGACATATACTAGTACATTAGAAAGATATACAAAAGGAAGGTAAGGAGAAACCGTGCAAGGCATGACATCCGTTACATAAGGGTGAGTGGTTTTACAGTTGTATGGAGTATGGTTAAAATGTAGTCTTGTATCTCTAAAATAAAGTAGACAGTTAGACAGAATACTTGCTTGTTGTGGCACTTCACCAACCTTCCAGTTAGCTAGTATGAATGTGGTAAGTTGACTGTGTGATGGTCAGAAACTAGCCAAGTCTAAAAACCTGTAACCTGCCTCTAATGTACTTCAAGTAGCTGTACATTTTCATTCCATGTTTGTTTTGACTGTGTTCAGATAGGACGCTCGGAATGCATTAGGAAAGTAAAAAATCACTTTTAACCACTGCAAACCTTTGAAAATGAACTTGTGCTGTTTTTCACTATTTTGTGACAGTAAAAATCAGTTACAGCTCGTTAGGCTTTAGTTTTAGTTTAGCCCTGGTGTAGATCTGGTATTACATATTTTCTTAGCTGATACTTGTTGTGAATACTGTGAAAACCATTGCATTCCTTCCCTGACATTACCTGTCTGATGCGGTGTATTTTCTTCTCATCGGTCTCTGCGATGTAGAGCACTCCGCTGTACGACAAAGCGATGGCTGTGGCCCCCTCCAGCATCGTCTGCACCGCCCTCTTCCCCAAAGTGTACTCGATCCCCGGCACCTGGCAATGCATGGGACGCCCTGCAACGATCCGCACCTGAAATACAAGGAAAAGAGCATGAAATATTATATAGCAAATAATATCAAAAAGTGTAGTGTAAAATATCTTACAATCCAAATAATTTGCTTTAGATCAAATAATTTATGAATAAACGGAAACATAATACAGCTCTGGAAAAAAATAAGAGACCACTGCATTTTTTTTTTTTTTCTGAAATCAGCATCTCTACATGTATTACAGCCATTCCATTCCAGCGTCTGTTGAATTCCAACACAAACACAAAGCTGAGCTACTTCAGTTCTTGCACCAGGAGTGGAATAAAGTCACCCAAGAACAATGTGAAAGACTTGTGGAGAGCATGCCAAGACGCATGAAAGCTGTGATTAAAAATAAGGGTTATTGCACCAAATATTGATTTCTGAACTCTTCTTAAGTGTAAACATTAGTATTATGTTGTTTTAAAATGAATTTGATCTTGTTTCTTTGCATTGTTTGAGGTCTGAAAACATGTATCTTTTTTGTCATTTTGATCATTTGTCATTTTCTGCAAATAAATGCTCTAAATTATCATATTTTTTATTTGGAATTTGGGGGAAATGTTGTCAGTAGTTTATAGACTCAAACAAAAATGTTCCTTTTGCCCAAACACATACCTTTAAGTAGTAAAATCAGAAAAAGTGATAATTTTGCAGTGGTCTTTTTTTTTTTTTCCAGAGCTGTATATTAACACAGGGTTAACATAATATTTGTATTGGATTTCTCTTAAATATACTTCATTCCTCATTTTTATATCAAGATATTTAAGCTACTATTTATCATGTGTTATTAGTGTTTCCCAGTTTTGTGGATTTAATATAAACATCATATTAGAATTTAAAAAGCTATATCGTTCTGCAAACTTCCTAAAGTTTAATGATTAATGTTTTCTGAATGAGTTTTCCCAGTTTTCGACATTTTAAAAAACACCTGCATTTTACATGGACACACTTTGGTACCTGTCTATTTTCAGTTATCTGCAGCACTACGTTGTTGTCCAGGACATAGATGGAGTTGTCCATGGGGTTGATAGCCAGGTCTGTGGGCCACTCCAAACGAACCTGAAAAAAATAAATTCATTAATCAAATGGAAAAAAAAAAGAGCCAGATTTCCCCTAATGTTTTTTTTCTTCTCCCTACATCTAAAAGGTAAATTCACATATGTTAAACTTGATATTATATTATTGACAACTAGGAACTACTTTTCAAGACAATCTGCACTTTTTAGTTGCCTCTCATTTGTATTATTTATGAATATTATTATTAGCTTACAGTGTTGTTATTTAAAACCATCTAAAAGTCATTATTTTTAGCTTCAATGCTTGCTTTATTTTTTATGTCTCCTGTCATGTTTATAAAATGTGCTATATAGACTAAATAAAGTGGGTTTTAAAGTGTCAAAACATTAAAATGTTATCTACAATAATTCAAATGAAATTGTATATACATTAACGTTCTTATCTGCCGAAATACATGCATAAACATCTATTTATAATCTTAGTGGAAAAGATATTAGTCTGAGTGAAGCTGGGGACTTTGTGTGGGCAGCTGGTATACGTATAGCCACAGGACAGGTCATAGGAGTCAAACTGAGCCGAACTATGTGATGAAGGGTCCCACATCCGTGAGGTCTAGCTACAGGCAGGGGGTGCTCTGGTCGGTCTGCCCTCTAAGCTCCGAGGAACAAACAGTGACCTCTCCATCCCCCCTGAGTCAAGTACTGGCTAGCACATGAAAGTTAACTGAAAGATAACTGTAGGTGGCTCTCAGTGTTCTTTGACAGATCAGATTGCCGGACAATAAAGTGAAAGACTGTACATTTCAAACAGAGCTATTTCAGTCTGCTCTTTAGTCTGGGTGACGCTGGAGGAGAAGTTTTTAAAAGTGCAAAAAGGGCGTAAAGCACTTTGCAGACTTGCAGTGGTCTGGATGCTGTTAAAACATAATAATATAATTCATCAATCAATACATTGCATAGAGATAACTTTATACAGAATGTGCTTGTTTATCAGAATGTACTTCCTACTGCTGGAGCATAGAGATTGTGTGTGGCACAAGTGGCACGGACAATATCAGATCGTTTTAGCAGTTCTAATGGAAAAACAGGGTCACTTGGCGAGTTTAGCACTGAACATTTACTATACATAAATAATATATAACTTTTACCTATGGGATAAGATAAGATATGCCTTTATTAGTCCCACAGTGTTGCAACGCACAGATCAAGAACATGATGTCTGTTAATGTCTTGCAGAGGGACTGTTATTGGTAATTTTGGCAATTTTACAATAGTTGTAGTGAAAACTAAATATTAAAACAACACAGTAACAAGTATTCTTTTGACTGAGCCCATGATTTGCATAAATTAATCCCTTTTGCTATTTGCTTTTTTAGAAGTTTCTAGATGTATGGTACATGTTTTAGGTTGATATGGAAATCTGTATTACCCAGCGGAAATCCATCCAGACACATAAAAAAACATTTCAGCTCCAAACATTTCAGTGACTTGTATTTTTGTTTACATGTTTTTGAATATTGTACTGAAAATAGGAGGATTACAGTGAATTAGAAAATATAAAATCACATCGGGTTTTACATTTGAAGTGCCTCAGGTGGAAGTCGTTTGTCTTGGCGTCTGTGTGGCTGTGAGAGTGTGAGAAAGACTTGTACGGGAAGAAGAGAAAAGACCGTAAACGTGTGTGGGTGCGATTTACACAATTGTTGAAATGACTCTTGTATGTTGACTAGAGCTGCTAGAACAGCAGCTTGAACATCTGTGGTATCAAGGTATGCCCAGTGGTGTAGTGGGGATTTTTTAAGTGGGTGTACGCGATTTGTGACGTCATGGATGTGAATTACCCCCCCCCCCCCCGGAAATTTTTTTATTTCTGAAATTTTGATTTCTATATGCTATATGTTAGCAATAAAGTAAAACTGTACATAAAAGTACAAAAAAAAAATCACATTTTATTAACTGGTAGGCCTACTAGTAGTATATATTGGATTTGTTTCTGCTTTGCACTTCGTCTAATCAGAGCGCATTGAGGAGGAGCTTATGCGCGCTAAAAGGCGCAAGTGAAAAAGCGAGGAGCGACGCGTGAGGCACGGGCAGGTAGGATGAGGTATAGGATGTTTTATAAAGTTTAACCTGTGTACACGCAATGATACACGCTGTTGTGGTCGGTCCGCGGCTCCAGACACGGGCTCGCGCGGCCCGCAGTTTAATACAAAGTTTAATACGAGATACACGTATTTATGTTCTGAATACGGGACGGTTCTGTTTTTCAAGGGACGGCTGGCGACCCTACACACAACTATACATATACATATATATATACACCCAAAATCTTTCTCAACCAATTTGCACAGATGTGTTAAAAAAAAAAAAAAAAGGCTTCCCCGCGGCTGAAAAAAAAAAAACGGAGATCCGCTAAAAAACGGAACTCTTTCATCCCTGAATTTATATATATATATATTTTTTTATATCTCACGTTGGGAGAAGTGGGTGGACGGCGTACCCCCGCGTACCACGCCCACTACACCCCTGGGTATGCCGCATCTACGTGACGTAAACGCGTACGCGACGTGAGCAGATCTGACCAGTTTTGCGTCTTGGGCAGTTTACACGGAAATGCTACAGCGGAGCGTATTTAACTTTTCCGCTCTGGAAGGTGGGTTCAGATTTTTTAGGCCCTAAAAACGCTGTCACCGTGTAAACGAAAGGCACTTGCGATAAAATATTTTGTCGTTTTTACCCGTAAGCGTTCTCATGTAAACAGGCCCTTTGTCTACGAATTGAACCGCTAACCTTCTGGCTATGTGGAGTTCTACTACCTCTGTCGTATATCTTATTAAGGCCACACTGTTACCTGTCTGATGTGCATGCTGGTGTCACAGGTCAAAGGTCGTGCCGAGGTCAGGTCATTGCTGCCCAAAACAGTCGAGATGATTCCATTTCTGTCGACCTTTCGGATCATCGTCCCATCCACGAAGTATATGAGTCCATTCTTATCCACTGCAATCCCTGAGAGGAGAGAAAGTACGCACATGTAAGAATACATCATGTAAAACATTTTTTATACAGCAAGACTTATTGTGAGAGACTCATGATGTTTGTTTGCATTATTGTGATGGCATAACTTCACCCTGGCCTGTGAAAAGTGGTTGCTAGGTATGCATTTGGTACATTGCAAACTGTTTAAAATTACGTTTTATGTTTTTAAGACAGTACAAATCAAGTACGGCATTTTTAAATCAGACTTTAATTTGTTTTCCTTGTAACACTTGCTGTTATTTCTTCTAAACATGTGTTAATTGGACAGATGGAGGCTCCATAATTTAAATAGACACCCTTCTGTACCATACATATAGAATGTATAGGTTGTGATAACAAGCATACAAAAGAAACACTGTGTAAATTAGACCGGAAAATTGAAATAGTGAGTTGACAGGAAGTGCGCATCAATAGTGTGATCAAAGGTGTGATCTTTACCTGTGTGAGAAGTATAAGTTATTTTAGAAGCACATCAATTAAGTTTTAATCCAAATTTTGGAAAATAACATGTAAATTATTCAATTTAGGGATACACTCTGTTCTACACATTATCAATCTGGGATGCATAGCGACAAGACAACTATTTGATTGGTCGAAGCATCACAACACTGGAACAAGCCAAAAAAATCAAACTTTAGATGTATCCAGTTGAGAAAAAAGCACAAACATCTTCCCTGTCCACAAATGCACAAAGCGCTTACCTTCTGCAAATAGTCTGAATTTACAGGTAAATAAGCTGCATCTTGATTCAAATGAACTGTATTAACTGTAGAGCCTTAATAGGTAAGACAATGGCAAAGATCTTTATAGTTATTGAACCATTGCTAGAGAAGGCAAACCTTTGGGTCCCAGGAGCTGAGCCTCTGTGGCCTTCCTCCCATCCCCACATCGAGCTTCATCAAAGGGAGGACACTGCTCTCCTGTCCCAGCCACCACCTCACCATTACCTGCAAATACACACAGTTAGGATACACTGTACATGCATAAAAAATACAGTCAACATGGTGGCACTAGGCTGAAAATTCAACATGAGAGACCCAATAACCTGGCATATTTACATTTGTTCAATACAGATGTACATTAATGTGCACTGTCCCTAAATAAATACATATACATATCTACATACATAATATTAATGATATTATAATATATAATAATGAATAAAAATGTTCCTACTGTTACTGCTAACCAATCAAACAATTACATCTCAAGATATTGTCCCAACTTGTCTCTCTTTCTCCCCATCTCTTTAACTTTGGCTTGGCTTTTTGAAAAGTTGAGTCAAAAATCTCCATGCCCATCTCCTCCGCAGCAGCACAACCATCAGCCTCTTCAGCCTCTCCATCTCCTTCTCTTTCTAATAATGTCTTTATTTGGCTTAAACATCTTCAAACAATTTTACTGATCCAAAAACATTACTAGTTTGATAAAGTTAGAAAGGTCAGGCAGGTTACACACTAGAATAACTTAAACATGTGAGAATCGGCTGCTTTCTCCAAGTTTCTCCAAGTTAAATTTAGCGCAAATATAAAGTAGTAACCAAAAGTCTTACTGATGAGATCCCGGGCACCGCTAAGCATCTTAGGACGGTATATTCTTCTGGAGTTGGTGTCCGAAACGTAGACCTGACCGGTGACTGGGTCGGTTGCCAGGTAGTAGCGATGGGCAGGGTTGTTGCTATGGAAACAGAAGAAAAAGTAAATAATGTTAGCTTATAAAAATGTATTTGGGGGATTGACCATTGCACGATTGGGTACAACATCAGGGAAGTGTGGGGGGTCGGATGGGTCAATGTAAGACTGTAATATAAAACATAAGAGGTGCAGATCAGTAGTAACATAGTGTTCAGTCACACGTGCCCGGGGGCAGACTGACAAATGTGGCTGCCATTCTGCACCTATGTTTTTTGTTTGTTTGTTTTTTCAGCTACAGTCAGGTCCATAAATATTGGGACATCAACAGTATTTTCATCTTTTTGGCCCTGGACACCATCACAATGGATTTGAAATGACACAAACAAGATGTGTGATTGTTTAGTTTGTCCAATTACTTTTGGTCCCTTAAAAAGTGGGAGGCACATGTAGAAACTGTTGTAATTCCTACACCGTTCACCTGATTTGGATGCAAATACCCTCAAATTAAAGCTGAAAGTCTGCACTTAAAGCACATCTTGTTTGTGTCATTTCAAATCCATTGTGATGGTGTCCAGGGCCAAAAAGATGAAAATACTGTTGATGTCCCAATATTTATGGACCTGACTGTATATCTAAAACACCATTATACCAACCCATACTGTAACATACAGGGATATTTGGAATAAATGTATTGTACAAGGACATATTAACTGTAGTATGAAGAGTGGAAAAGAGTGGGAATTGAACCTTCAGTCTTAAAGGTCCATAACATAACCCCATCCACATAAGAACACAAAAAAACACAGCTCCAGGTATGTTTTTGATGAGGAAACAATATTATTACATAGACAGGAAAACAGCAAAATATAAGCCCTTTTGTTGTAAGCAAAAGATACCAAAAAAGAAAAAAAAAAAAAGTCCTCTAAAAGGACAGACATTGTGGCGTATCACAAAAATACTTGATAGTTCCTTTGGTTTTTTTTTTAAGTGCAGTACTGAGAGGCACTGAAGGTTTCCTCATTCAAGTTCATGGCCCCAAAAGTGGTGTGAATTTGTAATAAAGTTATTGGCCTTAGCAGCTGCTTTGTTCACCGCTAAAAACTTTAATCCATTATCCTTTTTGCCAGTGGAAATACTTCTGAAATTTCACAATCCCCCAAGGACTCGGGATGCTTTCAGCGTTAATTTTTGTCCTTCACCGAAAATGAATCTTTTTTATCCAGGCCGAAGTGAACAAGGTTTTTCAATGCACTAAAAAATATTTGGAATAATGTAATCTCGGTGGATGGATATAATGTATTTCGCTTCAATTTGGATCGAAAGAGACAATCTTCTAACATTGTAAAATAAAAATAACTGAAAGCCAAGATTGTTGATTAGTGCAAAGAGTGATATTGCAGAGGAAATTGGATTGTTTTCCCCATCGCATTCATAAGTCTTGCACACTATTGGCTTAGTTCTTATTTAGTGCCAATAGGAACAACATCTGATAGTGTCCTGAAATGGTTTTCACTTCACAGCGATGGCTATTTTAATACCAAATTGTGATGAGTGAGTGGTAGAATTGGACTGATTTAAAAAATAGGATTCTGATCAAAGTCATTTTAAGCACATACGCAATATACAAGCTGACAAACCAATACAAGAATCACATACATAATGTGTTTGTACAGATCTAAATTACAGGGTCAGTCATTTTTGCAGAATAAGAACGTTGTTATGTTGTTTGTGAGAAATGACAGTACTTAAAAATTACATCTATTGAAATTGCGATTTTGTGGGTAATCTTGCAGTCCTAATGCTCCAGTTACATTGTCAAATAAGCCTCTCTGCAGTTTTTGCTGTGAACCTTCAGTGTGCAGTCTGTGCCCTGTGCCTAGCTCTCATCACATTATCACAGCCTGATAATTAGCACTGCTATAAATACATCCAGACATGTGTTTCTATTCTATTCCCAACACTGCAAAGAAGCCGACATCACCGGCAGTCAAAGGTGCACTATGTCACTTCACTGGGGGAGGGTTCGCTAGCAGCTTGTCTCCATGGAGATGTTATTGCTTTGCCTGGTCCCAGTAGGCCAAGTTACAGGTCAGGGGCCTCATTGATAAAGCATAACTGCGTAACTGAAATTTCTTAAACAAGTACGCACGCCTAGTGGCCATGGGAGGGGCACAGACATTATACACAGACATAACCGTGACATCCTTTATCTTGACAGGGATGGCCCTTAGGAGCAAGCTCTCATTTACAAGAGCTCCCTGTTACACAAACATGCAATATTTTGGGTTGGGGTCAGTTTCGTACAGCAGACCATGAGGTGCTCGTGTGCATATTCAGGCCACTCTGGTGTGCTGGAGCTTAGTCTTGTCTTAGTGTTTCATTAAACCAAACCCTCACTCATGTACTCCGTCTCAGAGAGACGAGTTTTTTCTCAGGTCCAGTCGCTGTTAAATCTTTTCACAGATTCAAATGCATAATATTGCCAAGAATAATGAGAGCTTAAATGCCCAGATCTAAAAGTGATTATTTTATAGGCATGATTAAATAGTTATGAAAGTTAAATTCAAAACCATACTGCGTGATATTACAGGCAATGCAATATCATCTTGGTGGCAGACCCCCATCAGAAACGTTACATACTATTACGTAATAGATTACAGATTAGTTTGTTTGATTTTTTGTCACCAGTATATGGTAGATGTGAACCCTGTTCCCCCTCCTCTCTCCTGGTCTTTGCTCAGGCTCACCTGTGCTCTCTGCTCTTCTTCTATCAGGCCAAAGCTGACGCACCATCAAACATAGACATCATCTAGTCAGGGCTCTCAAGTCTCACGCATTGAGAGTGTGACACACGCAATTCGACGTGTTCACGCGCTCACACGCCACACATGGCATTTCTCATGCTGATTTCTTTTTTTTCTTTTTTTTCTTTTTTTTTTTTTTGTGCCCAGAAAATCGGTCTGTGTGGCTTAGTTGATGCAGGCTCCGCGTGTTTTCAGCGAAAAAAACTCCCCCTGCTCCGGGCGCACGGTCCGAGCTGAGGCCGGAGCAGACGCGCCGTCCCTCGGGCTCGACCTGAGCCTCAGTCCCGGTGCCACGTCTCCTCTGAGACGCACCAAATCCGGTCCCGGTGTCTCCGTCTGTGCGTAACGTGTCCCCCCCGAGGGCTTACGCGCGGAATATGCGCGGCCCAGAGCCGAACTGCCCATGGTGAGACGCGGGCCCGGTGCATTAACCAGACTCTTACATGAATCTGTTAAAAATGTCCCGCTCCCCCCCGGTCCCTCCTCCCCGCCCCTCTCAGCGCGCACTGACAAAGTGTGGTGATGATAAAACAAACTGAGAACCATCAGGTAATAACTTCATTTATATAACTCTCATTAGTTGCTTTGTAGTTTAAGTTTGCTCTTTAGACAAACAGGGCTCTCAACACGCAACTCTCACACGGCATTTCTCACGCAATTCAAGCCCCCCCCCCCCCCTCGGAAATTACAGTCTCACGCACGACCCCGCTCAAAACTTGAGAGCCCTGATCTAGTGGTGGTAGGTGAGAATACAGTGCCAGGTTGCCATCTTTTTATTTTTTGGTACATAAATCAAAAAGAGATTCTGAACTTAACTTAATCAAGTATCACATTTCTATTTTGCAGTGAAGGCCCATAAACTCATTGAATACTCTTGTATTTCTGCATCTAAAAGTTTTTTAAGTGTGTGATGCTATTTCTCAGGTATACCTCCTAGACACTACACGTCTTAATTACAATTTGACCTGACGTGTGAATACAGTGTGAAGGCACTGCCTCCCTCCACACTTTTACACATTTAATTGGACTGCATTTTGTACAGGCACCAGTAGCACAAAAACAACTGATTTTCCTCTTTTCTGTCTGAGTCTGAATTTATTTAAGACAATAAATTGAGTACGTGCAAATGTGTGGATTTCAAATTAGTGCCGATCTCGCCGCAGTATTAGACATGCAAACAACACTTGATCATCTGGATATGTCAGAATGCATTATGGCAGAAGTGGCGGATATGGAGAAGAGCGACAAGGATGAGACATCAGTGGAGGAGAGAAGAAAGGAGAGAATGAGATTGTGAATGTAGACTGGTATGGGAGATGCTAAAATAATCCAAAATCACATTGGATTGTATTAAATTCATCATATGGTGAAATATATTCGTGGATTGCATATACGTGGGCTCCAGTTATTACTTTTCCCACAGTTATTACTTTTCATGGACCTCATTTTGCGAACTTTTAACCATTCAAAAGAGACAATATTATGTTTAATTGCTAATGACTATTTTATCACTCTGAAATCCATGACTAGCTGAGTGGTTAACACTTGTTTATTGATTTGGACAAAAACAACAAAAGCTAAATTATGAAATATTTTGCTGGTTACTTAACACTCCCATTGTCATGTGTGAAGAATCCCTCAGTCGTCCAGGTAAATTGAATTTCTCCTTTTGCCACTCCCACTGTCAGTGTTCTATCTATGTTTCAGAATGATGAAAAAACAGAACAATTGCCATAGCAATAACAAACCTAAAAGATAAAATTATACATTGTATATGTCCAATCAGGATATTGACTGAACTGATATTTGGAAACCAATATCCGAGCCAGCAACATTTTCAGTATTGGTGCAGATATCCGATACCATTATTGTATCGGTGCATCCCTAAACAAGAAGATGAAAAGCATGAATATGTCGATGAAGCAAAAAACAAAACACACCCAGACAGGGGTAGAACATAGAAACTCTGCATAGAAAGACCAAGGTGACCCGGGAGTTGAACACAAAACCTTCTTGTTGAAGTGTGAATGCTACCCGAAGAATGGGAAAGTTGGGCAGATATTAAAACACAGAAAACCATCCTAAATATGCAGGATGAGAATTTCTGACCCTCCTTGCTGGCTCTCTTTGCTACCTCTCCTTGCTTGGGGCAGTGCTGTAATAATGGTTAAGCTGTTGGGAGCTGACACTAGACGAATAAGTTTTATTCTGTGTGGACACTTGTCAGGATCAGGGCCAGAGGAAACAGAGGAGACAGAGGAGACACAGATATACAGGGGGAGAAACATCCTACTAAAGGACAAGCATTATGCAAAATGGATGCAGTGGAGAACGAGCAGTGTAGTGACTGTGATAGAGGGTTAGTCACACTTACCTATGTCTGAAATCTTTGTTTCTTTAGAAAGCCAAGAGAAGAAGAGCAGAGCAGAGGAGTTAGTCAGGAGAGGACATGCAGAGACAGACAAAGAAGTATTCATCAAGAACTGGATTTTACAAGCTACTTTTAGAGAAGAGAGTGTATAGTCTAATACTAATGCAGATTCTCAGGTTAATATGAACTGAAGTTTAAAATTCAAAATGCAATTGCAGAAGAAAAAGAATAAGTGCAAAAAAGTAGTCATTAGGACAATAAGGACTTTAAATCAAGACTTTTCACCTAACCATTGTCTATCAGATTAAATCTGGCTTCTAGGTGGTTAGCTAAAAGCTGTCAACTACCTTTGAATCTTTTTGAATCAATATTTAAGAAACTTTTACATGATGTACAAGTTCATTTACAAGTTAAATTTTAGTTAAGTTTTAATGCTGAATATATACGTAATTGAGACAGGATCTTCTGGGTTGCAAGATTCAACTTCTGCGTGGAGAACACTGTGCCAACCAGAAGAGTACGGAGTTTCTCCAACAATCACTCCTGGGTCACCCCTGAGCTTAAAGCCATCCTGAACCAGAAGAAAAGGGCTTTCAACTCAGGGGACAGAGAGGAGCAGAAAAGGGTCCAGCGGGAGCTCCAGTGGAGGATCCGATGGGCCAAAAAGGTCTATGGGAGGAAGATGGAGGAGCAGCTGGCCCAGAACAATGCACAGGGCGTGTGGACAGGACTGAGGAACATGTCTGGATTTGGACAGAGTGGCAGAGGGACAGCTGATGATGATCAGCACTGGGCAGACGAATTAAACTGTTACTTTAACAGGTTTGATTCGCCCTCCACCCCCTCTGCCCCTCTTCCGTCTCCCCCCTCTTTACACCTCCCCGGGGCCAGTAGCATTTAATGCTTCCAAATGGAGGTTGATTTTTTTTTTTTTTTTTTTTTGCAAATAATGGGCAACTTCACTCAAATCCTTAAAGGTCCCATGGCATGAAATTTTCACTTTCTGAGGTTTTTGATTCGTTCGTTGATTCGATTTCGTTAATGTGAGCTCCCCTACCCTGTTTAGGGCAAATTCAGTTCCACCACCGTCTGGATCTCCACCTCCTCTCTCTGGAAATCACGCCCAGAGAGTTTGGACTGCGGAGGAGCTACGCAATGCGAAATGCGTTTTTTAATTTGCCTGGAGGCACGTGCGAGTGTTTCTAGGCTCGGAAGTCCTTTACCCAACCCTCTGGACCTCTGAAACAGGAGTGGTTTAATTTTATTTTCTGTAAAAATGTGTTTTTTTTCATTGAAAAGGCTGTCCTTTCCTCCTTTGCGCTTACACACGCGGAAGTGGGGCAAGGCACAGTGCACCGCTAAAACAAGGAACCAGCGGCGCATTTGCCCCCCCCCCCCCCCTTCCTCTTACCAATCTGTCTCCTTCTCATTTGCATTCAAGCAACAAGGCCCAGAATGAGTTGTTCAGACAGAGAGATTATGACTCTGACTCTGTACATGTGTCTTCTCATGCACTAAGTGTTGATTTTGAAGAAGGATTCATTTACAGTATTAGGGAACCATTAAGGAGCCATATAAAAGCATCAAGAAGTACCATGTCATGGGATCTTTAAATTCTCCCAAAATAATGCCACAAATGACTTCAAATTGCACACAGCAATATATCGAAACACCAGGAAACCATATGAGGCTAAAGATGACTAAACTGGCCATCAAGCAGGTCCATATCCCAGTCTCCTCAAGCGTTTTGGTTGTATTATATGACCATTTTTCTCTCTACAGTGGCCACCCTTGGTCAAAGAAATGACCGTCAGGGTGCATATTCAAGTTGGTGGCTGCTGCATCTGTAGCTAATTTGGCTCAGTTTAGTTTAGTGCATAAATGCTGTTTAAAGTGCCAAAGTTGTATACAATCAATGTCCGTGTTTCAATCTTCTTCTGCTAGTATAAGAATAAGTTACCTGTGAGGACTTGCTGTGAGAATACTCATTGGCATCCAGTGACAGTAGCTTCGCAAAGTCTTTTCTCACTTTTGTGTCATATTTGCGATAACTCTAACACCAGACGGAGTTAGACTGCCTTTGTATTTACACTTCACCGCACAGTGCTTTTTTTTTACACTGCCCAGACTTAGGTATGTGAACATCTCCAGTCGGGCCTTTCCTACGGGCTGCTGTCTGTTGTCTGACTGTGACAATGGAGGGCAGGGGACTATATAACTCTTATAACTGTGAAAGATTTACTGTTTATGCAAGAAATAAATCCATATTTTAACCATATCATTATTTGTTACTAAATGGTTCTAAAAATATGTGTTAATTTATGCTGACAGAGCAGATGCCAAAGTTTGTGCCAGTTGTGTCATATGGATAGATTCAGGGACTGAAGATGGAAAATACCAGCAGCCAAATCAGGTATATTTGTAGTTAGTGGTCCCCGACAAATAAAGAACAGACTTAACTAAACTATTAACCATAAATAAGATCAACAAACAGCCAGTTCCACAATAGAAACTTTCTTGTCATCCAGATACAATTTAAAGCACAGATTTAAAATACTGAATATGTGATAATTCATGATATGCAACCTATTGCTAACTACTGGTTCATGTTTGATGAAAAACATGTAATTGATTCTTACCTGAGCTCCATAACACTGGTAACGTTGCCTGAAGGGAAGATCCGCCTGATGTAGTTGAAATCTCCCACGAACACGCTCCCATCAGCCCCACACGCCAGAGCCAGAGGGGCCAGCAGCTTGTTCCCCTCCGCCTGCCCGTTACAACTGGGACATGAGATACTGCGTCTGCGACCGTTACCTAGAACACAGAAGAGATTTTTATTTTAGATTTTAAATATTCTGTATTACGCCAAATTGACTCTTGTGAGCGTTAAGACATGTTATGATGCTGTTACCTCATCAAAAACAGACCTTTCATTCACACCTGTTTGAGTAACCCTGCATTATTAGTCTGTCTAGTATAAAAGCCACACAGATACAGGCCCTTTGACAGTGCAAAACATTGATGTTGTTTACAATTATGAGGCTTTAAGAGCCACTTTGTCCTCTTAGAATTATAAAGGTCTCTCTTTGTTCTGCCTGCTTCTGGCATATTGAAGTTTAAAGTTCTGACTCATCGAGCACAATGCAATCAGGAAATCCGTTTTTGTGCATATAAATAAAAAAACGTACCCAATGTTACGAAATCTGAATACAGGTGTACAAAAGTTATTCAGAAAAAAAAGAATAAACTCATTTTCAACAAAAACATTAGATAAAACATTATAATTCAAACAGAACAATATGGCTTTTTTTGAGGCCCTGTGCACAGTGCTTACTGGGTGCACTTAGTTTGCCAAAACTGAGAGATTTCTAATTCATCCACATCTACCATAATTTAAATATATCTATCAGAAAGACGATGTAACCTTTCTGGTGCTGGTACGCCACCTGTTTGTCTCCATGAAGATGCCATGCCTGGAATATTAAAGTGTAGCGTTGATATGTATGTGGGCAGGCTTGGGGAGTAACGGATTACATGGAACGGCGTTAAGTAAAAGGATACAAAAAAAAGGTAACTGTATTCCCCTACAGTTACAAAGAAAAAGACGTAATCAGATTACAGGTACATTTAGTGAAAATGGGGATTACTTAGCAGGATTACAATTTGAAAGCATTTTATGTTATTTCATTTTTTGCTCTAAAATGTAATACAATAAAATGAACGTAAAGACAAGCCTTTCTGTGGAACATTGCAGGAATAGCAACAACATCCCCATGGAGACAAAGGGAACAACATCACAGTGCAGTGCAAATTGTGCCTTCCAGCAGTTAAACACCTGTCAATGTCCAAGGATTCTACTTCCAATCTCAAGAAACATTTACAGGTAAGATCGCTAATATTAACGCTTTGATACTGACAGACCCTAAATGTCCTGCTTCAGTCATGTTATGTGTGAATATGAGTCATTTCTTTGTCTTGATTCATTGGTAGGAGCCAGTTTCGAGTTAGCTATCGACTAGCAAACTATTAGCAAGGTAGCTAACGTTAGGGTGACCATACGTCCTCTTTTGCCCGGACATGTCCTCTTTTCAGAGGCTGTCCGGCCGGAGTTTATAAAATCCTTCAAATGTCCGGGTTTTTGATTCCGTTGGAAACGCGCTCTGAGAGGCGGAGTTCTAGTCGAACCCCGGAACGTGTATTCATTCATTTACAAACAGGCGCGCCACGCTCCACACACACACACACGCACACACACACACACACACACACACACACTCGCAGGCTGACAGGCGCACTGCAAAGACACAGAAAATGCCAAAACGCAAATGCAGTTTCACGGATGAATTGCAAAAAAAAAGTTCCCCTGTTTTCGCCCGGGGCGTGACAAGTGGGAGGCAGAATGACCAGGGAGAGGAGGAAGGCAAGGAAGACTGAAGAAAAGGAAAAAGAAGGAAAAAAGGACTGTTGACTTGAGGCATTATTTGTATATTTTTTTTCATTAGCCATTAGACACATTATTTTGAAGAATGGGCTTACTAAACATTGAAGAATAGGCTAACTCTCTGTTTCTTTTTCTTTTTTTCTTTTTTCTTAACTAAGGTGTAAGTGTCAGCCTTAAGATTGCTTATATTAATAAATATATTATTTATAAAGCAACTGTTTGTGAGTATATCCAGGTAAAGTGTTCTTTTCTGGGGAATTCAGAAGCACAGTAAGCCCCCGACCCATGTAAAACCCTTAAAAATGGGAGAAAAAACTCAAAAAAAAAAATATTTCGCACGCGAGTTGGAAGTGTGTCCTCTTTTCAGTGAAATACAATATGGTCACCCTAGCTAACGTTTGTGGTCACAAGTACACTTTGTGCATTTGTAGAACGATATTACAATATTTAAACATTATCTAGGCAACATAGTCATGTTAACTGATCCATGAAGACCCTTTAGACAATTCCGAGCAAAGCTGTCGTTAGATGTAGGCCAGCACGCAAGCTGGACGAACATCCTGTCCAGCTGCGGAGATCGGGCAAGATGACTGTCCCGGTAAAACTAAAACTTTAACTGAAAATATAATTTCGTTGAAGTCATAGGTGTTTAGGTGTTTGGTTTAGTGAGTGACCTTGTTTACTAGTGACTTGGCTTATAGTGATAACAGTTGTTAAAACTACACATAGAACTGTACTTGTCCTCCTAAAAACTTTTAATTGTATTGTAATTTTCTTGTTTTCTTGTTGTTATAGGATATTTGGTGTTAAAGTAATCCAAAAGTAACTGAAAGTAATCAAGTTACATTACTTTAATATTATAGTACCGGGATTACGTTACTGAATACATATTTTAAGGAGTAACTAGTAACTGTACCGGATTACATTTCTAAAGTAACCCTCCCAACCCTGTATGTGGGTATGTGTAACTATTGTATGTATGTGGGTATTTGTGTGGATTGGCTGCTAACTTGGCCAGGTCTCTCTTGAAAATGAGATTTTGAATCTCAATGGGACTTCCTGGTTAAATAAAGGTAATAATAATAATAATAATAATATTTCACATGATTGCATTAAACATACCTTTATCCATGACCAGCAAATGGTTACTGGTCAGTTCTGTGAAGAGGCGGCCATGCTCACTGTATGAATGTGTGTGTTTTATTTTATTTTATTTTTTGCTCTAAAATGTAATACAATAAAATGAATAAAGACAAGCCTTTCTGTGGAACATTCCAGGAAAAGCAACAACATCCCCATGGAGACAAACAACATAAACATTTTAACATTTTTAAAGACTAAAAATAAAAAATAAAAATATGTAAGGTAAACAAATTAGAGTTTGAAGTATGGCAGAGCATATGTTCATGAGCACCAACAATTCACCACTGCACTGATTCGCTGGGAGGCTTTAAATGGTAAATGGTCACATCTTTATATAGCGCTTTTCCACCTTCAAGGCACTTTACAACAAGGTCACCAGTCACCCATTCACACACCAGTGTACGCAGACACTGGGGGCGAGGCAGGTTAAGTGTCTTGCCCAAGGACACAACAGCAGCATTCATCTGTGGGAGCTGGAATCACACCTGCCAACCACTGATGTTGCTTATGTCAAGAGCGGGATTTGAACCGCCAACCTTTGGATCAGTGGACAAACGCTCTACCAACTGAGCTACTGCCTGCCGCCCTTTAAAACTGCTTTGTGATCCAGACAGAATTAATTTACTGAGATCAGCATTGTCATGCAAACTAATTATAACCCAAATGACCAACTTCTGGAATAAGGTGAATAAAGTCTACAGTCTCTGCTGTAGTTGACTGCTGAATTAATAAATATTGTAAAAAATTGTTGCAAACTCATCTGTCCTCCTCTAACTGTCTGCACTAAAACCGGACTATTTTGGAAGTGGGACTCTCTATGAGTGCTTTAAAAGGAAAAGTTAACAGCAGAGACATAGTGTAGCAGGAGTAGCACAGATGCACATTAAGCTGCCAGCGTTGTTCCTCAAAAGTCCCGTTCATATAATTATTTAGTGCATAAGAATTCACTGATTTGAGTTAAATACAGGGTACCGCCAACTACAGCTCCTAATAT
The DNA here is from genome assembly GCA_036785185.1 of Paratrypauchen microcephalus. Lineage (NCBI taxonomy): Eukaryota > Metazoa > Chordata > Actinopteri > Gobiiformes > Gobiidae > Paratrypauchen > Paratrypauchen microcephalus. The sequence continues at coordinate 1,045,203 of JAVJIX010000033.1, forward strand.
GAACCTGTCTGATCCACCACAAGCCAAGTTTAAAGTGGCATTTCGGAGAGTTTGTGCAATATTTGAAAGTGGGGTCGCCTCTCCACAGATGTGACCTGAAACTTGGCAGTGTTGTGTCACCTGCTTGTCTCCATGGACAAGTTCCACATTCCAGGGAAAGCACTAAGATCTCCATGGGAAAAGCAGGTGCTGGACCTTCACCTGATTGCATCTGTGCAACTTTTCTGGTTGAGGTTACACTAATGTGTGTTATCACTTTGCCGGGGTTAGGGTTGCCAGGAATGTTCCACAGTATGATCAAATATTTATGATCAAATATTTATGAAATGACATGTCTTTACTAGACTGAAGTTATTACATATTTAGTACCATAAACGCTATACCTTTTATTGATTGAGACGTGATGATGATTATACTTCAAACCTCCATTATAATGCACAGTATATTGAGAGAAATCAAATTAATTTCTCTGTAAAATATTGAAAGGAAAAAACAAAAACAAAGCAGCAAAAGAGTGGTCTTACCCATGATGCTGCTGATGACAGGTGGCTGCTGGGAAACGAACACGTTCTCACCATTGCCCTTGTACAAGATCCCTGTGAAAAGAAGAGAAGAATAATCAGGAATTGGGTAAAACTGTTACAATGTATGTAAAACTGTTAAATTAAATATAGTGATACAAGTATAATATTCATGACAAGATTACCCGGGTATTTTGAAAGTGAAGAGCAGAATATTGTACTATACTTTGATTTTTATGAGCAAATTATATTTAAACAAAGCTGTTTTTCTTTTGCAATACCAACAATATTTTGGTCAGCTCTTGTTGGTCTTGGTCACCTATTGAACCAAAAATTTACTCTTAAAGTTACAGTACATAATTTTCCAACCTCAGAAAAAGTTAACGTTCCAATTACCTCCACAAACTCTATAGGCACATCACTAGCATTCAAATAAATCAATAAAGTCTTATCTTATCTTATAAATACATTTTCAGGTACATGTAACTCTACTTCATTTCTATTCTACAGAAGTAACCCTACAGAAAAAGCTGCACCGGCCTGCAGAAAAAAGTTTTTCTGCAGGCCGGTGCAGGGAGATTTGGGCGGCAGTTTAAGGCAGGGGCCTCAGTCCCTGCTTAGACTGTTGCCCTGTGACCCGGCCCCGGATAAGCAGAAGAAAATGGATGCATGGATGGATGGATGGAAAAAAGTTTTTCTGACTCTATTCTGACAAAAATGAAGCAGCTTTGGTCAGCCAATGATCAGCACTCAACATTACATCACATTACATCTTAACATCTTTTCTGGGTTTTCAGTTAATAAAACACTCAATAATTCATATTTAGAATTAAACAGTTCACAGACTTCTGATACTGCTGTTTTTAGTATCATTTAAAATCCTTTTGAAAACAAAAAACTTATGGCAGCCACACTCATTTGATTAAAAAGTATTTACAAATTCTATGATATTTGGGTTTTAAACTGTAATCTGAATGCAGTCAATGACATTACACAAGCATTTAACTGACTGTACAGACTTAGACCAGAGGAAAGACAAGGCTGTTCGCATTCTTTCTCTGTCTTCAAAGTGAGACATCAAAGCACGCCTCCTGTGGTGAAGTGAATTATTAACACGCTGCCGCCATCTTGGACAGCAGAGTCCAAGTGCTTATCATTAGCTGGCATTACTTTCACTAAAAATGGGTCGGGAATTTATACATTTCACAATAATATAAAATTAGGCCAATGTTATGCAATGTAAGATGTAAATTGGGTAAGGATAAGTGGACTTGATTTATTATGGACTAGCGTGTCAGTCTAATACCATTAAAGATCCCATGACATGGTACTTCTTGATGCTTTTATATGGCTCCTTAATGGTTCCCTAATACTGTAAATGAATCCTTCTTCAAAATCAACACTCAGTGCATGAGAAACAGAGATAAGATGAGAAAGAGTAATTTTTCTCTCTCTGAACAGGCCATTCTGGGCGTTGTTGCTTGAATGCAAATGAGGAGGACAGAGATGGCCTATAGTAGAGGGTGGGGGCGTGGCCAAACTCTCCGCTCTCAGCTGATCCATTTCCGCGTTTTTGCGCGGAGAAGAGATGAGAAGCGTTCCATTGAAGAATAAACACATTTCCACAGAAAATAAAATTAAACCACTGCTGTTCAAAGGTCCAGAGGCTCAGATAAAGGACTTCCGAGCCTAGAAACACTCGGACGTGCCTCCAGGCAAATAAAAAAACGCATTTCGCATTGCCTAGCGCATTCGCGGTCCAAACTCTCTGGGCGTGATTTACAGAGACGCTGAGTAGACACAGACAGAGGTGGAGCTGCATTTTTCGATCTGACGTCAATAAGGTGCCTTGTTCAGAATCGCCCGTTTGAGCTGTGTTTTTTTCTAACGCAGAAAAGGATCGCAAATGCTCAGTTTAGACATTTCGCAACTTTTAGCCATGGGGGGGGCTAAACAGGGTAGGGGAGCTCACATTAACGTTCAAAAAAAGTGAAAATTTCATGCCATGGGACCTTTAAGGAGCCCATGCACTCTTTTCTAGTAATACAGGAAGTGCTCTGTTATGTTTTTAAACTTCATACACCTTCACTAGAATCATTTCGCCAATTTCATCTTTGGAATTGTCAATCTCTGAACTAAAGGTAAAAGGTACGTTCTGTTAACTTGAAAACTACCACTACATACAATCACAAGGTGGAGTATTCTGATCTTTGGAGATGTTAGACTTAGATGTTAGATGATTAGACTAACAAAGCTTACAAGTGTGAACGAAACATTTCTGATGAGGAAACAACAGTCACAGTTAGGTTCCAGAAATAACCCGCAATAAGAGAAATCTGCAAAGTAGGACAACTTTATATTTTACAATTATTCTACATGTTTTAAGGCCGTAAATGCCTCACCACACACATTATACGCTTTTCTCAGACTGGAATTAACCTTTTCTCACATTTGTCTCTCACTCAAACTCAAACACAACTCAAACACACTCAAACTTTCATAGATTTCCAACAGAATGTATTAATAGTAGGGATGCAAATTATAGATTAATTCATTAATTGATATTTGATTGACCTTATCGATCGATTAACGATTAACTGATAAGCGGCGTTTTTCACCTGAATTTGAGTGTTTCAATAGGGTCTTTAAGAATATAAGCTATAGTAACATAACACTGAGTCAAAAATATATCATAGTATTATTATATTGTATATTCCTCAATTAATTATTCATTAGTAAAAAGCAGACAAATGTATTGATGCTGAATAACAAAATACAGTAATCCCTCGCTCTATCGCAGTTCGCAGATTTTTTTTTTTTTTTCAAATTTTTTTTTATAGTGTAACATTTTTTTTATAGTGTAACATTGTGTTCTGTCCTGATTGGCTAAGAGACTAGACCAGGACTAAACGTCTAAACGACTAAACGTAACCAGGTCTAGACCAGAACTAAACCAGGTCTAGACCAGGTCTAAACCTGGACTGAACCTGGACTAAACCAGGACTCGACCAGGTCTAGACCTGGACTAAACCAGGATTAAACCACCACGTGCCGCTGCTGGTTTCGTGCAGCTGGCCCCGACCGAGCCACAACCCAGCCGCACGAAACCAGCAGCGGCACGTCCGGGTGCATTCCGGGCACCGCGGTTCGATCTCGCCTTGCGTGTACACCTGGGGCTGCTGAGCAGTGCCGTTGGCGCCTGCGGCCGGCTGTGAGTCGAGCTTGGCGCAGCACGGCTCGGTTGCCTTGTTTTGTAACCACGCGGGTGCGCGTGTCCGCGATTAGCGATTAATTACAATTAATGCATTTTGTTCGACCAACGTCTTAATCGACAATTAATCGTTAATCGATTAATTGTTGACATCCCTAATTAATAGTGAAGCGTGGGGGGACGCGCGAGGAGTACTGCCAGGTCCCGGGACGTGACGCACACCAACCCCTAGGAGAAGTGCACGACACGTGCACCCCTCATCGTGGACAAATCCGTGACAGAGCAGCGTGACCGGCACGAGGCCACGCGTACACCGGGGCTGCAAGCACGAGATCGAACCGCGGCGAGCACACCCGACGCACAACCAGCCGCACAAAACCAGCAAAGAGCGGCACGAAACCAGGAAAGAGTGGTTTAATCCTGGTTTAGTCCTGGTCTAGTCTCTTAGCCAATCAGGACGCAGAACACAACGTTACACTATAAAAAAAATTGAAAAAAAAAATGTTTTTGAAAAAAAAAAGTCTGCGAAACAGCGAGGCCGCGAAAAGTGAACCGCGATAGAGCGAGGGACCATACGATAAAACATATTTTAGATTAAAAAAAACTGTTGTGAACGCTGCAAGAAGCAACAGCTGAAAAATACATAAATAGTCCTGAATACTTTTAGAATTGTCTAGAACTAGTTTGAGACTACAATTTAAGAACATATTTTGTCTTGAAAATTACATATTGTAAAATAATGCTCATAAAATTTTATGAATAATAAAAAAAAAGTATATATCAATTTTTAGTATTATTCAGCAAACTGAGGAAATTACCTCATAATATCAGCTGGTGGAAAAGAGCATTTTGAGCACTTAGAGGGGAGACTGACTTGAAATGAAGTCCTAGCATCTGTTGGATAGACTAAATAATAACATTTATAGACAAAAAACAAACAAACAAAGAAAAAGAACCTATGTTCCTGATCCTGAAGTTTTTGGTGGACTAGTGATCCAGTTGCCAGTACACAGCGGGCAGCAGAGGATGTCCTGATATTGGGAGTCTAAACCAGAGGCATCTCAATGCTATGTTAATGTATTCCCTGTGATCCTAAATGCCCCCCACTGAGCGATCAGAGAGCCAGGCTGCTGTTCCCACAATGCAACGAGCCAAAGCCAAGTGGGTCATCACCATGTTTTACACTGAAGTGGGTAATACTGTAGGAGGATGGGGTTTGGTAGTACTGAGAGAGAGTTGCTTCACATTGGACTGTATCTGTCCAAACATTATAGAGGGAAAACAGCTTAAAAGGACACCATGTAACTTTGTCTGCTACCTGCTTGTCTCCATGGAGATATTATTGCTTAGCCTAAAATTGTTCCGCAGTCCGGTGTATATTAGCCTATATTTTCTTTCCTCATTATTGAAACATACCTGGAGTTGTGCTGTTGTTTCATTCACACAGGTTTAACACACAAACCCTGCATATTTAGGCTTTAGAGTTCTTTTCTCAAAAAGAAAAAAAAACACTGTTCCACCTTGTGATATCATGTGGTAGTAGAGGAAATGCTCCACAGTGTTTTTAAACGCTATACACTTTCACTAGAATCATTTCAATAATTTCAGCCCTGGAATTACCAATCTCTACTGAACTAAAATGTAGCTGCTAAATTGAAAACTACCACTACATGACATCACAAGGTGGAACAGAGCATTTTGAGATTTGGAGATGTACTGACTAATAATAAAGGATTACTCAAACTTGCTTGAACAACATAACAACATTATAACATGGCTTAAAGCTTGCAAGAGACATTTTTTTGTGATATACAGTAGGACCTTTAAGGACACGTCATGCTCCCGAGTTCTGTCCTGAAGTTTGTAAAGAACAGCTCCAGTTTAATTCTGTTCTACCCACCATGTTTGATATACCCCTCTCCCCCTTCAGTGCTCTGCTTATCTCCCATTCAAAACACACCACAACTTCTGCTGTGAAGATGCTCTGCTTAAGCCGTCTTTTATCTCGGCGTGAAATTTTGCTATTGGCCCCATAGCTCCCGAAACACTGCTCCCCCCCACTCCTCTTTCCCTCTGTCCCTCTTCCTCTCCCGCTTTCTCTCCCTCTTTCTCTCCCTCTTTCTCTCCCCCCTTTTCCGCATCCTTCGCTCGCCTTTTCATCTCGGCTCCATTAGAAGGTGCTGATTGATCAACAGAGGCCAGACCAGCAGGGGGGGCCACATGCTGCGCGGACGGGGCTCCGAACAAACCCAATGACATGTATGTGGGCGAACGTGAGTGGAGTGGAGAAGAAGAGACAGAGTGAGAGCGAGAGCGAGGGAGGGGAGCAGAGGGAGAGAGAGAGAGAGGATGGTAGGGAAAAAGGGAGAGAATACACTATTGCCAAATAAAACCCATCCAAACAATCGAAATCAGGTGTTCCACTCACTCCCATGGCCACAGGTGTATAAAATTAAGCACCTAGGCCTGCAGACTGTTTCTACAAACATTTGTGAAAGAACGGGTCGCTCTCAGGAGCTCAGTGAATTCCAGCATAGTACTGTGATAGGATGCCACTTGTGTGTAACAAGTCCAGTTGTCCAGTCCAGTCCAGTTCTTCACTCTTAAATATTCCACAGGCAACAGTCAGTGGTACAGATGCTGAGGTGGATTGTGTGCAGAGGTCGCCAACTTTCTCCAGAGTCAATCACTACAGACCTCCAAACTTTATGTGACCTTCAGATTAGCTCAAGAACAGTGTGTAGAGAGCTTCATGGAATGGGTTTCCATGGTCGAGCAGCTACATCCAAGCCATACATCACCAAGTGCAATGCAAAGTGTTGGATGCAGTGGTGTAAAGCAGTGTTTCCCAACCAGGGGTACAAGTACCCCTAGGGGTATGCGAGCACACTGCAGGGGGTACTCGGCAGTGTTGCTGCCAGGAGCAGGGGAAGATTTTTTTGAAATTTTTAATTCTAATTTGAGTAAATTTGAGTTAAAGAAAAGAGAACATTCCTGAGAATTACATTTTCAAATTAAAGAGATGAAATAAAATGATTTTCATTTAATAATCCGTTGAATTATAAACACGTATGAGTCAGGGGGTACTCGAGGTATGACAAAAAGGCTCAGAGGGTACACAAGACAAAAAGGTTGGGAAACACTGATGTAAAGCACGCCGCTACTGGACTCTAGAGCAGTGGAGACACGCACTCTGGAGTGATGAATCACGCTTCTCCATGTGCATTGTACAAAGTGTAAAGTTTGGTGGAGGGGGGATTATGGTGTGGGGTTGTTTTTCAGGAGCTGGCCTTGGCCCCTTAGTTCCAGTGAAAGGAACTCTGAATGCTTCAGCAGACCAAGAGATTTTGGACAATTCCACTTTGTGGGAACTTTGTGGGAACAGTTTGGAGATGGCCCCTTCCTCTTCAACATGACTGAGCACCAGTGCACAAAGCAAGGTCCATAAAGATATGGATGAGAGAGTTTGGTGTCGATGTCCTGACCTCAACCCAATAGAACACCTTTGGGATGAATTAGAGCGGACACTGAGAAACACACTCCTAAACCTTGTGGATAACCTTCCCAGAAGAGTTGAGTTGCAGGGAGAGAGGAGGGTAGATAGAAAGACGGAAAGACAGAGAGAAAGACAAAATGAAAAAACAAGAGAAGAGGTGGGATTAAAGAGATGGAAAGATGGGGAGTTATATAGAGTTATATAGAGAGAGAGGAAAGAAAGAGAAACATTGAGCACACAATAAAAAGACAGAGAGAGAAGAGAGAGAGAGAGGAGAGAAAAGGATGAATGGGAAAAGAAGAGAGTGACCATAAGAATGTCAGGTAGAGGGGAATGAAGAGCTGCAGAGACGGAGCTGCGAGAGTAGAGCTTTTCAGGGAGTCGCAGGTGCTCCTGCTGTGTTGAAAGTGAGGCCAATGATGATAAGTGCAAGTACAGCTCTGACACTGTTTGTATATGTGAGCGTGTGTGCGTGTGTGTGTGTGTGTTTAGCATCAATAAAAGTGAGTTTTAATTAGCAGATTAAAGGACATGTGGCTCTGGGAGAGGACCAGATAAGACTGTAGCTCTGTTCGTTTACCCTAATGAAAGCCCAGTGATGTCCTTGTGAACACTACCACTGGTACATGAGCTCATTCTGACTGACACATATACACATTTCAGCTTCGCAAAGGTCCAACAGGAGCTAAGGGCGTTGGTAAGTAAATAAATAAATAAAATAAACTCAAAATCTCAAAATAACGCTTTCCCAATCTAACGTTCATACAGTGGCACAATATGGCAGATACAGTGAGAGGTGGGAGTGACAGGGAGATATAAGGGGAAAATAAGAAGAGCGAAAAGGAGAGGGAGAGAGAATGAAAGCAAGTACAGAAGGAAGATAGATGAAGAAGAAGTGAGAGAGAGGGGAAGGGGGGGAGAGAGCAGGAAGCTACGCTAAAAGAAACCGTATTTCATCAGAGAGGGAGAAAGAGCAAAAGAAGAGATGAAAAGAGAATGAGTGACAGGTGGAAGGGCTAAAGAGATGGAGAGACAGGAGAGAGATATAGCAGGAAATGAAGAAGAGAGGAAATAAACGAGAGAGCGAGAAAGACTCTTTCTCCTCATTCAGAATAGGGCTGCAACAATTAATAAACAAACCATGACTAGTCGACTGTAAAAATAATTATAGCCATATTTTGATAATCGTAACTGCCATGTGGGGCATACTGACCTTAAAACACATGCCTGGCATTATTAAAAACTGATTTACTAACATTATTAAACCAAAATGTCAAAAAGAGAGAAAAAAAAAAATCTCCAACACTATTCATGAATATTCTTTATCTGAAGATTTAAACCTTTTTTTGGTTGCTCAAAGTCTCAATATACAATAGAAATAACCATTTAATCAGTCAAATCAATCAAATCAAATCAAAGTCTAATCAAAACATTGAATCACTGACTAAAATAACCATTAGCTGCAGCCCTAATACACAAACACATGGAGCAAAGTGGATCAGGTGTCTTGCCCAATCATTCAACATCAGTATACATTGCCGGTAGCTATGGACGGGACGGCAGTTGGTAAGAGTGTTTGTCCACTGATCGAAGGTTGGTGGTTTGAATCCTGCTCTCAACATAAACACCATCGGGTGTGATTCCAGCTCCTACAGATGAATGCTGTCATGTCCTTGAGCAAGATACTAAACCTACATCTTAGTTTGACATCATCCGACAATAAGAATGCAGATCCCCTTTTTTTATCACACCACTGAGATCTGGAATTTTCAGGGCAGTATATTAATCGATAGATAGTCACCCAAAATATGTTTTAGTCACCTAAACATTACATTTCGTTTTTAAGGGTTTATATATTAAAGGTGCATGCTTTAACTTTTTGGTGGAGGGCCCCGTCAAATGCTTTTCTCTATGGAGATGTTATTGCTTTGTCTGGAAATGTTTCACAGTATGGTATTAAACCTTTCTCTCTTCATGAAGACCAAACCAAACCAATAAAACCAAACCAAACTAATAAAAAATTACCTCAATACTTTGTCATGTAACCTTGGTTGGCAATGACAGAGGTCAAACTTTAGAGGTCAAATGTCTCCTGTAGGTCTTCACCAGGTTTGTACACACTGTAGTAGGTGTTTTGGCCCATTCTTCTATGTAGATCTTCTCTAGATCTGTGATGCTTTGGGGTTGTCCCTTGGCAATAGGGACTTTCAACTCCCTCCACCAATTTTCTATTGGATTGAGATCTTGAGACTGGCTAGGCAACTCCAGAACCTTGAAATGATTCTTACGGGGCCACTCCTTGGTTGCCCGGGCTGTGTGTTTGGGATCAGTCATGCTGGAAGATCCAGCCACGTTTCATCTTCACTTCTCTAACTGATGGAAGGAGATTTTTGCCCAAAATCTCATGATACATAGCCCCATTCATCCTCTCCACGTATCAGTCATCCTGTCCCCTTTGCAGAAGAACAGCTGCAAAACATGATGTTTCCACCCCCATGATTGGGGTGTTCTTGGGATGCAACTCCGCATTTTTCTCCCTCCAAACACAGCGAGTGGCATTTATACCAAAATGTTCTATTTTGGTCTCATCTGACCATATGACATTCTCCCAATCCTCCTCTGGATCATCCAGATGGTCAGACAGGCCCGGGCAGGTGCTGGCTTAAGCAAAGGAACCTTTCGAGCACTGAAGGATTTTAATCCATGACGACGTAGAGTGTTAGTAACCTTTGTGGCTGTGGTCCCAGCTCTCTTCAGGGCATTGACCATTTACCCTTGTGTAATTCTGGGATGATTCCTCATCTTTCTCAAGACCATTTGTACCCCACGAGGTGAGAATTTGCAGGCAGCCCCAGGTGGAGGGGGCGCTCTGTTCTTCATCATGGTGGATTTTGCCGTCTAAGTGTTTGAAGGTGTGGACAGGTATCTTTTATACAGATAACAAGTTCAAACTGGTGCAATTAACACAGATAACGAGTGGTGGATAGATGAGCTTCTTAAAGAAGTAACAGGCCTGTGAGAGCTACAATTCTTCCTTTTTTATAGCTGTTAAATACTTATTCCCCCCCCATTATACAAATAAATTCTTTAAAAATCACATAATTTGATTCCTACGTAGATTGTTTTTTTTCTTCTTCACATTCTATCTCTCACAGTTGAAGTGTATCAATGACGAAAATTACAGACCTCTCATCTTTTTAAGTGGGAACTTTCTGTAACTGTAACTATAACTTTCTATAACTTTTTTCCCCATTGTATATAGGTCAACAGCAGAAAGGTAAGTGTTAGAGTGTGAGTGAGATATATGGACATTTGGTATTTTTAGTATTATTTTTTTTTTGTACTTTCTGGTATTTATATGTAAAAAGTCTAATCTCATGATTCAAAAGTTTAATCTGCCTTTATATAAATACATTATTTCCTACTATACTGGCAAACTAAGTGGCACCTGTGCTCCAGACTCACCAGAACACATTTGTTGTGTCTTTGAGCAAAACTTGGCATCAATATGAGCCATGGAATTTTTGAAAAGATTACTATCAACGCATCTCCCCTGTTCATCAATTTGTTTATGCGTTTGTGTGTTAAAGCCTCTCTGTAAAGTCTGTGTAATTGTCCGCAGTCGTGTAAGCCCACAGCAGATAATAGAACATGTAAGTAAGTGTGAATCGGTTTTGAATGGTCAGATATGAAGAGAGATATGAAGAGTCTGCTCTGATGAGATGACCTTTATAATAAATGCCACAGCCTGCACCCACCTGCCAGTCATCAGGAACAAAACGCCAAAAAGAGAGACACCATTTTACTTAGTCCTGGTCAGAAGATAAAAATGAGAGTTTTTCAAATTACTAAAACAATAATCAGCAACTGTACCAGATGTACCATTTAATCTATACATATTGAATGAGGAGAACAGAAAACAAAACTTAAAGAGGGAGTATTATGCAAAATAGTTTTTTTTTAAGCTTTCCTCCATGACATTGTTCCAGTATCAAAAACATGCCTGAAGAGGTTTTAGATGTCATCCATGCATATTTGAGAAATTTAGTGATCTCTCCTTAGGATTACATACAAAAACATGATATAAAACCGTACACAGCAACTCGATGAGATAGTTTGACTTGAAATGGTGTGACTTATAAAACATGTAAAAAAATAAAAGGTACCATCATGATCTAAATATGTTATGTGTTAGCAGTTTTTTTTTTTTTTTAAATGTTAATCTGTATGGGTTTCCTTCTAAAAGTTACGTGTGTTGACACCGGCTTACCTCTGACAGTCTCAGCTGATCCCGGTTCGGCTCGTTTTCTCAAGCCCACGTAGGTAGGTCCGGTAACTTCTCTGGAACATGAAATAAAGCTTGTTTTTCTTCTCAAAACAAAACATTTGTCCGAAAGATGATATATTTGCGTCCCAAACAGTTGTCAACGAAACATCCAGCAGCGAACTTAGCGATCGCGTACTGTGTCTGCCGACTCATATCACTGCGCTCACGTTAACTGTATTAGCCTTTTAACCTTTAGCGGAAGTGTACGGCAGATGCAGTCCGCCGCAAGGGGAAGTTTACAAGTGAACAGGCTAATAGAGCTAACGTGAGCGCAGTGATATGGTCTGGATGTTTCGTTGACAACTGTTTGGGACGCAAATATATCACCTTTCGGACAAATGTTTTGTTTTGAGAAGAAAAGCAAGCTTTATTTCATGTTCCAGTGAAGTTACCGGACCTACCTACGTGGGCTTGAGAAAGCGAGCCGAACCGGGATCAGCTGACAGTGTCAGAGGTAAGCCGGTGTCAACACACGTAACTTTTAGAAGGAAACCCATACAGATTAACATAAAAAAAAAACCACACTATCCCTTTAAGTGATGTATTCGAGGATTGAACCAAAAACCGCTACCTGATTTCAATTCATTAACTCTTGAAAATGCACCATTACAGAAGCAGGTGTCTGGGATACTTTGAGGCAGTGGGTTTCTCTTGATTCACACTAACAATTTGCGTGATTAGACGTCAGAAGGCGACCCCGTCAGTAGCGTCTAAACGGTCACCTTTTTACGCAGCGCTTTTCCACCTTCACGGTCCTCTAAGCGCTTTACGTCAAAGAACCACTCACCCGTTCACCAGCGTACGCCGATGAGGTGGCGTGGAGGCAAGGAGGGTTAAGTGTCTTGCCCGAGGACACAACAGCAGTAATCATCTGTGAGAGTGGGATCTGAACTGCCAACCTTCAGATCAGTGGAAAAAACATTCGACCAACTACTGTATTGGTTATTAATTGAGAAAATGTTATTTAAACCCCACAGAATATACTTTACAGTCTCACAGTGAGAATGTAATTAGATGTACAAAGCATTAGGAAGCAGAGTGCAGCATGTGAAATGTTAAGGCTAAATCCTCATTAGCTTTGAGCAGTTTTTGGAAAATGAGAAATACTAACTTTTTTTCTTTTTCTTTTGGCTGAAGTGAACTAAACTTGGTGTGTTTGGAGTAGATTTAGCTTGTTGGCTGAGGTAGTATTCTGTGTGTATTCTGTGTGCTGTGGAGCAGAGCCTAGTGCACTGAGGCTGAGCTGTTCACTGTGGGGAATAATAGAGAGGGGGGCTTTACTGGTCACAGCTACACACACTTTCTATCTCTCTCTGGCTCTCTCTCTCTCTCTATGTCTCTCTTGGCACGCCTTACAGTGTTACTTTTCCTCTGTTAATCTTTCTCTCTCCGTCCCTCCGTCCGTCCCTGTCTCTCGCATTACCTCTCTATTCTCTTTTGTGTCTCTCTACCTCCTTTTCTCGCTCCTCTCTTTCTATCTTCCTCTCTCCTGGTGCCCAACTTTTCTAATTTTTGGCCTCCCTTTTGTTGCCGCCCCCCCTCTCTACCTCCCATTCCTCCCATACCCCTCTTTCTTTTGCACTCTCTCTATCCCCTTTTCTGTCTCTCCCCTCTCTCTATTCCATTTTCTGTCTTTCTCTCTCACCCCCTTTCCATTCCCCTTCCTTCTTCTCTCTCTCTCTCTCTCTCTCTTTCTTTCTCCCCCATTCCCTTTTCTGTCTCTCTCATCATCCCTCCCTCCTCAATCCTTCTCTCCATCCCCTTTTCTGTTTCTTTCCATCTCTTTCCTCCTTTTCTTGCTCCTCTCTTTCTATCTTCCTCTCTCCTGGTGCACACTTTTTTCTCTCTTCCTCCCATTTCTCTCCTACCCGTCTTTCTTTTGCACTCTCTCTCTATGCCTTTTTCTGTTTCTCCATCTCTCTCTCCCCTCTCTCTATTCCATTTTCTGTCTTTCTCTCTCTCCCCCTTTCCCATTCCTTCTTCTCTCTCTCTCTTTCTTTCTCCCCATTCCCTTTTCTGTCTCTCTCTTCATCCCTCTCTCCTCAATCCTTCTCCCCATCCCCTTTTCTGTCTTTCTCCATCTCTCTTTCCTCATTCTCTCTCTCTCCTTTTTTCTCTCTATTTCTCTCCTCTCCTGCCCCCTCTATCCCCATTCTCGCTCTCCCTGTTTCACTCTGAATCTTTCTATCTCCTTTCCTGTCTCTATCACTCTCTCCCACCCTCACTCCTCATTCTCCCTCCACCCTTCTCTCTCTCCATCCCCTTTTCTGTCTCTCTATCTCTCTGCTCCTCCCTTTCAGTCTTCCTGTCACTTCTTTTCTCTCGGTCTGTGTGTCTGTTTGTCTCTCTTCTCTACTCCCCTTTTCTCCCTCTCCTCCCTCTCTTTCTCTCCTCTCAAACACACACACACATACACACACACAGATCCAGGCATGAGGCTTAAGGAAACCCTCTGACACTACAGAAGAATCACTCGTTCATCAAAGTCCTTCCTGCCAAACCAGACACACTGTACAGCATAAGGAAGTGGTGCTTCAATGTCACGGCAACGGCGCTCACTGCACTACTGATCTCCACTACAAGGAACATGCTCCATTTTATACTTTGATGCTGTCATAGTTACTGTAATTTAAGGGTCCTACATTACACAAAATTGTGAGTTTTAAAAGTGCATTGTGTAACTTTTCATTTGGAGGGTCCGTCACATGGGCATGTTATTGCTTTGGCTGAAATGTTTCACAGTATGACATTAAAGGAGAATTAACGTTTTTTACAATCTGAACCTTATTTCGGTAATAAAACAAGTTGTTTTACTCACCCATAGCACTTTGGTGTCATACGGAGCACTTCCGGAGATGTTGTAGATTTGCGATCTCCGTAATGTGAGTTCTCGGGGCACATGTTTGCGGTCTCCAAATAACACAAACTTTAGCACTTTTCAAATCATAGAAGCTCGATGTCTTAGTCTATGCTTTCGTTTGAGTCAAAAGTGGCCTGTAATCCGAGATTTATCCATAGTTTCGAGTAGATGAGGAGGCCAGTGCGCATGTGCGGAGTCACAGTTTATTTCGCTCTCAGCTCCCGGGACCCAAACATGAAACGCAAAGCTGTAAATTATGAATAAATCTCGGATTACAGGCCACTTTTGACTCAAACAAAAGTGTAGACTAAGACATTGAGCTTCTATGATTTGAAAAGTGCTAAAGTTTGTGTTATTTGGAGACCACTCGGGCATATATTATGTGCCCCGAGAACTCGCGCTACGGCTATCGCTAATCTAAAACATCTCTGGAAGTGCTCCATATGACACCAAAGTGCAATGGGTGAGTAAAACAACTTGTTTTATTACCGAAATAAGGCTCAGATTGTAAAAAACGTTAATTCTCCTTTAAACCTTTCTATCATCCTGGAGACCAAACCAGACCAAGTTACAGGTCAGATCTGTGGAAAGACAACGATAGATTGCGATGTCACAGCGTGGTAGTTTTCATGTTAACAGCTACCTTTTACCTTTTCTTTAGTTGAGATGGTCAATTCCAGGTCTGAAATTATCCAAATGATTCTAGTGGAGGTGTACAAAGTTTAAAAACACAGTAGAGCACTTCCTGTATTATTATTTTTCACCATCCAAAAGACATACTATTTTGTTTTGCATTGTTAATTGCTATGGAAACTGTGCTGATTTTTTATCACGCTATTTTGGTCTGGTTTTTCATGTGAACTAATGAGTACAGCGAAAATTACACTAGTTTATTTTTCAACAAATATGAAATATTTAATTTTGCAGACAATTTTAATTAACAACAAGCAATGGTTTTAATTAGATTTTTCTTATTTTGGTACATTTTTGAAGACAGATCCAATTTATAATCAGCCAGACTGTGACAAAATATTGCCTTAAGGTCTTTCAGGGACAACTCTGAAAAATTAACAGAACTTTTTTCAAAAAGTTTTCACCCCATTTAACTTTTTAACACACCTATATACAGTGGTACCTCACCTTACGAAATTAATTCGTTCCAGAAGTGGTCTCGTAACGTGAAAAATTTGTAAGTTGAGTAGCTATTTCAATGGAAAAAGCCTGATTCGTTCCAAGGCCCCGATCCAAGTTTTTTTTTTTTATAGTGTAACTTTTTTTATAGTGTAACATTGTGTTCTGTGTGTTTCTCACATTTGTCTCTCGTTTAAACACTCAAACTTTCATAGATTTTCAACAAAATGTATTAACAGTGAAGTGAGTGGGGGAGCGGGAGGGGGGAGAAAACTGCGCTCTGACACGTGTGTGATAGCGCACATGACCCGGCGCGGAGCTGACAGCAGGTCTAGACCAAGGTCTAAACCTGGACTGGACCAGGACTAAACCTGGACTAAACCAGGACTAAACCTGGACTAAACCAGGACTAAACCAGGACTAGACCAGGTGGATTAAAGCAGCGAGGAGGGGACTGCACGCAGTCTGAGCACATGAACGAGACCCATGCAAGAGCCGCGACTCCTCCTGGTTTAGTCCAGGTTTAGTCCTGGTTTAGTCCAGACCACCGCGGCTCCTCTAGACCTCCTCTAGACTTGGTCAGGTCTAGAGGAGGTCTAGACCACCGCGGCTCTTGCATGGGTCTCGTTCATGCGTTCAGACTGCGTGCAGTCCCCTCCTCGCTGCTTTAATCCACCTGGTCTAGTCCTGGTTTAGTCCTGGTTTAGTCCTGGTTTAGTCCTGGTTTAGTCCTGGTTTAGTCCTGATTTAGTCCTGGTTTAGTCCTGGTCCAGTCCAGGTTTAGACCTTGGTCTAGACCTGCTGGCAGCCCCACGCCGGGTCATGCTGCGCTATCACACGTGTCAGAGCGCAGTCTTCTCCCCCCTCCCCCTTCCCCCCACACTTCACTATTAATAATTTAGTTGAAAATCTATGAAAGTTTGAGTGTTTAAACGAGAGACAAATGTGAGAAAAGTTTAAATCCAGTCTGAGAAAAGCGTATAATGTGTGTGGCTGAGCGCGCATTATTTGAATTTTTGAGATTTCGTGTTTCATAACTTGAATTTTCTTTCGTATCTAGAGACCAAAATTTACCGTGAAGGCGTTTCGTAACTTATTTTTCGTAACAAATTTTCGTTTGTTGGGTCATTTGTAAGGTGCGGTACCACTGTACTTATAATGGCATATATATTAACGTTCCAGTAATTCTCAAAACGCTAGTAATTCAGAATGGCTCCTCTATGTTTTTAAAGTCCATACACCTTCACTCTATTCATTTCTGCATTCACATTCCTTTCACAAACTAACCAATTTCATTATTAGCAGCACTATTTTTAACTTGGCTGAAACTGCTTCAGTCCTCAATGTGCCATGAGCTGGAGTCCTTGGTGAGTGTGATTAACTGAAAAACTGTTGGCTAATGCTACCTAGCTTGGGACTAATTTATAATGTAATTTTATGTGTGAGATATTTGTTTAAGAGCACAAATCAGATCACTGGCTGACCAGCTAAGTCAGTCCTTTATGGTCTGATTGTGTTAAAATAAAGCACGGGTTAAAGTCTTACAAAGCTTCAGACAGAGTAGAGCTTACATTTAGCATCGCGCCACCAAAATACATAAATAAGGTTGTATTACAATGCAGCAAACCAAAGTTAAAATGTCTGTATCCAAAAGCGCAGTTTATATAAAGCTTGAATGTTAGAATAATGGCTCACTAAACATTGCTGTTCGCCATTTAAAAGATCTAGTATTCAAATGAAAATCTGCACTTTCTATAATAAAACACATAAGTAGAAGTTGTTCTTTTTATCAAGGTCCTTAGGCTATGAAGTAGTAGCATTAATTATGAGCAGAGATACCACTGTTTTACTTGAGTTCTAAGGGAATCGCTATATCTATTATGCATTATTCTGCAGCAGAAATTAAATGTTTCACACTGAAGTTGGTCTATTTAGATGTATTTTCGGTCTCTATTCATATAGTGGTAATTATAGAGTCCATTTTGTTTTGTTGTTTGTTCATAAAATAAAACAGAAGCTTTCCATGGTGGTACTTTGGGCATTGTTCAGTTCTTTATTTATTCAATGAAATACAAGTTTATTGTTGTAAGAATTTCAAGTCTAGTCTTGGCAGTAGTTCAAGCAGTGGATTTTTAAAAAAATTTGTACCAAAATGCCTCACAACGCTGCTGAATCCTGCAAAAACTGCTAAACTAAGCAAATAAACTTGAAGTACAGAGCAGTGGGCGTATGCCGGCGGTGGTGAAAAAGGGCAATATGGCGTCTTGAAAACGAGCGATTAAAGAGACACGAATCACTCTAAATACAATGTTGGGTGATGGTAAAAAAAAAAAGATCAAAAGGTTTTAAGGATTGCATTGTGTAACTTTTCTTGTGGTCCGTCAAATGCTTTTCACCATGGAGATGTTATTGTCCATAATTTTCATAGTATATTAAACCTTTCTATCTTCATGGAGATCAAACCAGACCAAGTTACAGGTCAGATCTGTGGTGAGGCAACCCCGCTCACAGTCAGAATATTGCACTATAAAACCACCTGTAATTTAATAAATATAAGGCGGAGCTGTTTAATGCTTTGCTGTGGAAAATTCCAGGCAGAACAAAGTTATAGCCACAGAAACAAGCAGGTGAAAGACGGAATTAGTGTTGTCATATTGTACAGTACGTCTATCTATTCTTTATCTAGATTTTTATTTTGAGGAGGACTGGTGAAGAAACATGTATATTTAATGTGTTTTAAAACAGTTGTGTGCATTTTAGCCTTTTAAAATGAAATGTAGCTTAATTGTACAGTCATATAAATACATAATAAAATAAAATAACTATCTTGTAAAAGGAAAACAAAAACAATGAACCCCCTCTGTTCACTGAAGCTTTCATAGGACAGTGAATGGAGTTCTTCAGACTGGGCTCCTCTGAAGGCTTCAATCAGTTCAACAAACAACTAACATGCTAACAGTGTACTTCCTGATTCTCTGACAATAAACATCTTTCATTCACAAAACCACACCTGGACTTTTGATTTATTCACACATGTTTGAAAAAAATAAAAATAAAGGGCTCAATCAAAAACTTTTGTCCAGTTGACAGAATTTCAACTTTGCTAAGTAACCCTTTATTATAAGTTTGTCTACTGTCTAAAGCTCAAAATGTTCTGGTCCACCTTGTGATGTCATGGACCTGTAGGTTTTCAAGTTAACTGCTATACTGCTATATTTTCCCTTTTGTTCAGCAGAGACTTGGCATTTCCAGGGTTTAAAGATCCCATGACATGGTACTTCTTGATGCTTTTATATGGCTCCTTAATGGTTTCCTAATACTGTAAATGAATCCTTCTTCAAAATCAACACTCAGTGCATGAGAAACAGAGATAAGATGAGAAAGAGTATTTTTTCTCTCTCTGGAACACTCCATAATGGGCGTTGTTGCTTGAATACAAATGAGGAGAAAAGAGCTGGCCAATAGTAGAGGGTGGGGGCGTGGCCAAACTCCGCTTTCGGCTCTGAGCCCACAGCTGATCCATTTCCTTGTTTTTGCATGGGGGGAGAGATTTGAAGCGTTCCATTGAAAAATAAACACATTTCCACATAAAATAAAATTAAACCACTGCTGTTCAAAGGTCCAGAGGCTCAGATAAAGGACTTCCGAGCCTAGAAACACTCGGACGTGCCTCCAGGCAAATAAAAAAACGCATTTCGCATTGCCTAGCGCATTCACAGTCCAAACTCTCTGTGCGTGATTTACAGAGACGCTGAGTACAGACAGACGGGGGTGGAACTGCATTTGCATTTCTTTTTTCGATCTGACGTCAATAAGGTGCCTTGTTCAAAATCGCCCGTTTGAGCTCCGATTTTTTGTAACGCAGAAAAGGATCGCAAATGCTCAGTTTAGACATTTCACAACTTTTAACCATGGGCTTTTAATGTGAGCTCCCCTACCCTAAACAGGGTAGGGGAGCTCACATTAACGTTCAAAAACCTCAGAAAGTGAAAATTTCATGCCATGGGACCTTTAAATGATCAAAATTATTCAAATAAAGTGTGTAAAGTTTAAAAACACAGTGGAGCATTTCCTGAATTACCTCACGACATCACAAAGTGGAGCAGAGCGTTTTCTGTTTGAGAGAACTCACAATTATAAATATGCAGGGGGGTTTGTAATTAAACATGTATCAATGAACAAAACACAACAGAATGTTTTTGACAAGGAAGCAATATTATAACAGATCAGAAAATAGAGTAATATGTGCCCTTTAAATGCACATAAACTGGACTAGCATATCCTCCTGGGACCGGAAGAAAAAAAGTGTATCTAAATTATTATTATTATTATTTTAATTTTCTATTTGGAGGTAAATGAACACCTTAGCATTTACATTTTGTTAATTAAATTTTCATTCATATTTTTGTAACATGTCCTCTGTAATGGACTGTAATAGTGTTAAATCCATGTCAAGTTAACCTAACTTAAACCAAAACAAAAACATTTTTTCGGTCGGTTTTACGGTCGCGTCAAAAAGTTTTTAGACTCCTTTTTAATTTATTATTTATTTATTTGTATTTATTATTTATTTATGTTTTATTTAATTTTTTTATGTATTATTCATTTATTTACTTTATTTATTTTATTTATATATTTTAGATTTTTTTAAATTTATTTTACTTATATATTTTTTTATTTTTTATTTGATTTATGCATTATTATTATTATTATTATTATTATTATTATTATTATTATTATTATTATTAGTAGTAGTAGTAGTAGTAGTAGTAGTAGTAGTAGGATTAGTTATTATATTGTTTATTATATTGTTTACCTGTTCCCCTGCACTTTACAACACTTTTTTTACCATGTACTATTATTGCATGTTATTAGTACTTCTTGACTATCTTAGCGAGTCAACGGTTCTTCTGATCCTAAGCATTTCATTGCATTGTTGACCTTGTGTTGATTCTGCATATGACAAATAAACAATCTTGAATCTTGAATCTAGTAGTAGTAGTAGTAGTAGTAGTAGTAGTAGTAGTAATACTTAAAAGATGTCCACTAAAAAGGACACAAATGAATGGGCGGGTCTCAGGAGGATATAAAAATAAAATACTGTGTGAATACTGCATCTTAAGCCCGCTCTATTCAATGAAGCTTTCATAGGACAGTGATTAGACTTCTTTAGATTGGGCTCCTCTGAAGGTTGGTGAAGTGGACAATAGCTCTCATATATAAATAATGCATCATTCTTGTTTTGCAGCTTGATGATATACTCCCAGTCCAAGGATCCCCTGAAAAAGCAAGACCACGAAGAGCTAGACCAATCACTTTAATCTATAAATAAACATGAAAACAACATGGCCATTTAAATGTACAATAAACAGCTGGGGCCTGTCAGATGCATAAAAAACTACATCTAGATGATGTATCCCAGAAGTTCCATCACAACAAATTCAAATTAGTTCTCCCCTTCCTCAACAGTGACAAGAATGACCATGTTTTATGACAAGCCAAACTTTACATTTACATAATACAAACGCTATGCCCAAGAGGAAGTGACTGTGCCTGATTTGCGTCACCATAATGCATAAACACCGTCCGTGTATTCTAATAGGAGTGGCCGCTAACAAAGACATATGCGCTCGCTAACTCTCGGAGGGACAAACACGGATTGAGAGTGGGCTTTGCTGTCCCTTCCAGATACAAGATCTCACCTACAAAGAGCGGAGTCCGGATATAGACAGAACAAATCCCCAAATTACACGTGTGAATATGTGACAAGGTGTTGAAAGCCCAAGAGGGAAAGAGAGAGAGAGAAAGGGGGAGAAGAGTGATGGATTGGGTGACAGATAGAGGACAGCACCGTGGGGTGTGGGGAGGGCGGGGGATGCATAAAGTTACCGCATCCTTAAGCCTGGAAAATGCAATCTGGGAATATATTCTGCGTATACATAAGGAAGTGTAAGCATTTTATATATACTGTCCACGGTATTCAACAAGATGTATTCATGGGCTGCTTTCAGAGCATTTTAAGACGTGAATAAAATAAATACTGAAAACGTAGATACAGAAAGAGCAGGAAATACAGGTCAGCAGCTAAGAGTTTTGAAGCAGGTGGTGTAGCCAGAAATGAAATAACATTCCTCAAGCAAATATAAAAGCTTGTGACAATTAAAGCCAGTATTACTTTAGGATGTTATACCTGTTATATAGACTGTAAATTTAAATGGACATAGGTAACATGCTAGCCGTTGTGTTCCAAGTGAGCATGGGCGCAAAGTGGTTCTTTCGTGCCCTGGTTAGGGCCCGAGCATCGAAGGTGCGTCGGACCCTATTGTTGTTGCTCCGTTTCCGTATTATTCTTGTTTGACACACGCTCGGGTAATTTTGAGCATGTTTGCACGGGCATCACAAAGTGCGGCCAGTACGACCACAAAAAGACTAATTACAATTGATTTCTATTGCAAAATCTTCACCCTCACTCACCCCACACACCACCGCCATCCTCATCCATAGCCTGGTCACTTCCCGTATAGACTACTGTAACTCTCTCCTGTTCGGTCTCCCACAAAAATCACTCCATAAACTCCAACTGGTCCAAAACTCAGCTGCCCGCATTATCACACACACACCCTCCCATCACCACATCACACCTGTCCTGCAACAGCTCCACTGGCTCCCCATCACACACCGCATACACTACAAAATCATACTCCTCACCTACAAAGCCATCCACAACCTCGCCCCTCCATACCTGTCTAACCTCATCCACATCTCCACACCTGCCCGCTCCCTCCGCTCCTCCTCCTCCCTGCACCTCACTGTCCCTCCTGCCCGTCTCGTCACTATGGGAAGCAGAGCCTTCAGCCGCTCTGCTCCCCAGCTCTGGAACTCCCTCCCCCATGCTCTCCGCGACACACACTCACTCTCACACTTCAAATCTCAACTCAAAACTCATCTGTTTAGAGAGGCCTTCTCACTCTGACCACTCTGACCATAACTGCACTGTCTTTTAATCTGTATCTGTTTTTAAAATGTATTTTTACACTGTTTTTATTTTGTTTTATCTTGTTTTTATGTACTGTATTATTTAATTAATGTATTTAATAGCTTGACGTACGGCGACCTTGAGAGCCTTGAAAGGCGCCTAACAAATAAAATGTATTATTATTATTATTATTATTACCCCTCTCTCTGTAACTGCTGCTGTCAAACTCATCATTTTGCTCTTTAAAATGCTCATATTAACCCGCTCTACATGATTCTGGTGGTTTTTATTTCGCTCTTTTGCCCCTAAATTAAGATATGAACATTAATAAAAAAAACAGGCCAGTGCCTTCTTTCCCCGAGGTCACTCCTGCTAGCGTTGGCAGCAGGATGATTGACAGTCTAGTTGCTAAGCGGCCGCCCCCTGCTAAACAGGAGGGGGCGTGTACCTTCAACTGCTTCGCTCTTGATTGGCTCATTGGTCTATGGCCTGGTTATACCTTGCTTTTTATGATATGTGTAGTAGGCTGGCAGATTCTTCTAGAGGTATAATACTCCCTACAGTGGACGCACAGGTTGTTCAATGGAGGCAACACTATTTAAATCATTATTTTGACTTTTCAGAAATACTATTTGAGTACTATGTGAGGAATAAACATGAGGAATCAGTGTTTCAGTTAAAATCTGTAACAGTCTTCGTGAAGAGACAGGTCTCTACCATGACAATGTTCAAATCTAAATCAAAATGGTTCTGTTTAGCTGTGTATATTAATATATTATATTAAAGTTAATTTTATACAAATTATTTATGCTTTTATTTATTTGTATTCAGATTTTAATGCACAGTTTCTATTAATTTTGTGTACAAACTGGGCTGAAATCTGGACATAGTTAAAGGATCAAAATTCTGCGCTCACTGCTCATATTTGATGGTTGCTAATGTCGTCATATATTTTTGTTTTCTCATTTTTACTTTTTCCTCTCAGTCCAGACACAAAGAGCGCTGAGTCAGTGCAGACTGAACGAAAAACCAACAAACTGTGTGAAAGCCTGTTTAAACATGACACATTTCTCTGGGAGCTGCAGCTTATGGAGACTCAGGGTGCACTGTATTCACTGGACAGAAAGTGTGGAACTGTTGGGGTTTTAGAGGGCTTTCTGGATCAGGATAGCCACAGCCCTTTTATTACGCTACAGTCAGGAAGAAGTAGTGATTGAAATTTGAAATATAAAATTACTTATTGTTCATTTAAAGGGGCACTATGGGATTTTTCTGGCAGGGGGAGGGGGTCAGCGACGGTCCCTTCTATGGAGTTGTTAAATGTCTTTGTATAGAATTTTCCACGGTTGACATAAAACTTGTTTATCTTGCATTTACTCAAATACAGGTGTTTTTAGCATCAAGAACAAATTGATTTTTACAATGAGCAGGGCTCACCTTTCCACAGATCTGACCATTAAAGGGATATGCCACCCCCAGGTCAAATTTGGGCATCTCCCCACAGTCCAGAGACTAAAATAAGTGGTGGAAAGCGTTTTCCTGCTCACCCAGCCATTGTCCGAGTCTGTCGCCACTGACCGCCGCGGTATCTGGTGCTCCTCCGCCTTAGACTGGAGTCTAACGTCGCCAGAGAAAGATTTCGGCCAAAAGGAATTAATTTGCTCGATGCGTTTCCCAATTACTTTGTGTGTAGTGCGCATTCATATCGAGTGCAAATAAATGTGCAAATCAACACGGAGAGCTTGCCTTGGTCATTTTGGGTGGGAACTATTTTCCAGTGCGTAAGAATACAGCCGTATCACGCAGTACGCTACCAGGGGAATCCCTGTTACGCACCGGGAAGGGAGTTCCCCTGTTGCACAACGTGGTGCGTGATACGACTGTATTCTTACGCACTGGAAAATAGTTCCCACCCAAAATGACCAAGGCAAGCTCTCCGTGTTGATTTGCACATTTATTTGCACTCGATATGAATGCGCACTACACACAAAGTAATTGGGAAACGCATCGAGCAAATTAATTCCTTTTGGCCGAAATCTTTCTCTGGCTACGTTAGACTCCAGTCTAAGGCGGAGGAGCACCAGTTACCGCGGCGGTCAGTGGCGACAGACTCGGACAATGGCTGGGTGAGCAGGAAAACGCTTTCCACCACTTATTTTAGTCTCTGGACTGTGGGGAGATGCCCAAGTTTGACCTGGGGGTGGCATATCCCTTTAACTTGGCATGTCATTAATTTGATGCAATAATATGCAAAGTTTTGTTATTCCACTGTATTTTAACTATTAAAATAATAAAGTTGATAGCGTTCAATCACCGGGAGCACTAAAAACAGCAATTACTGGGTCACCGTAGCTCACTTGTAGAGTGTTTGTCCACTGATCTGAAGGTTGGCACTTCGATTTGATCTCATAGATGAATACAGTTGTGGTGTCCTTGGGTAAGACACTTGATCCACTTTGCCCCTTAATGTCTGTGTACACTTATGTGAATGGGTGAGTGGTTCCATTGATGTAAAGTGCTTTAAGTGCCTTGAAGGTAGAAAAGTGCTATATAAAAATGTAACCATTTACCATTTACCAGTTTCACTTTTATTAAACGGCCAGTACCTGATTTTTTTTCCCCATGTATTTGAGCGTCCACTCTGTACTGCCTGCGTCTAATTACATTACAAAGCATTTTATTGTCTGAGAACCAGGAAGTGCCCCGCCCCGTTAGCATGCTAGTTGTTGGCATTACTGCAAGGGAAAAACTTCACTCTGGCCTCTGAAACTTGTGAAAAAGAAGCAAAATGAACTTTTTTTTTTTTTTCCCCCTTCCTGTTTTTAATACAGTAAAAACTGGATACAGGGCCTTTAATGTTATTTCAGCTGAGGATTTCATACTTGAACAAACTCTAATTCGCAACAGTAAAAGAGATCATGGAGCATAGAGAGAAATGCACTTAACTCATCCACAGTGAATACTTCATTATTACATTTTCCAGTTTTCACATTTCAAGTTGTTTATCTACAGACAGTCAGCCACATGTCGCAAATGAAACTCCTGATGACACAAGTCAAAGGGAATGCAATAAAAGGCAGCAAGGCAAAGCGCTAATAAACAAGCTAGCAAATACAGAGTAATATGAAATGTTCAAATGAAAAAGAATGGGCTTTATGCCACAAAGTTTGAGACGGAAACTTCAAGGGACCAAAAAAGGTGAGTTCATTAGAGTTGAAACAGTATCTGATTGAGATTTTCCAAGTATTTCCAAATATTTCTAATATTTTTTTCTAATAATACTTGATTAGAGTTTCATGCATTTCAGACCAAAACATCTTAACAACCTAACTGCAAATTCTTCCTTTTTTTTTTTAATTAAGCAATACCTTTTATCTATATTAATAGTCCCAGAAATTGCAGAGCTACTAACCAAAACCCCAGACAAAACCTTTTCATTTTTCAGTTGAAACCTATTCTTCTTAAGAGCTCTGATCATTTTAACCATTTACATACACACCCTGCATATTTAGACTGAATTCTCTCTATTTTCCACCTTATGATGTCATCATGTGGTAATACAATGAAGAAGAAGAAGAAGAAGAAGAAGAAGAAGAAGAAGAAGAAGAAGAAGAAGAAGAAGAAGAAGAAGAAGAAGAAGAAGAAGAAGAAGAAGAAGAAGAAGAAGAAGTGACTTTATTGATCTCACACTGGAGAAATTCTTCTCTGCATTTTAACCCATCCTATAATAAAAGGAGAAATTCAATTTGTCAACTGGACAAAGTTTGTTTGGTCGAAAACGTTTCGCCGCTCATCCGAGAGGCTTCGTCAGCTCTGGTTCTAGTGCTGGTTAGACCCTGTTTAGAACCAGAGCTGACGGATGAGCTCTCGGATGAGCGGCGAAACGTTTTCGACCAAACAAACTTTGTCCAGTTGACAAATTGAATTTCTCCTTTTATCATGAATTCTACCTGGACGACTGAGGGACTCTTCACGAACCCATCCTCTCTATATATACAGGGGGTCCTCGGGTTACGACGGTCTCGGTTTACGACGTTTCGTGGTTACGAACGCGCCCCCATTAAAATATATATATATATATTACGCGTCATTCCGTCTTATGCGGTTTAGCGTGGTAAGAGATGTAAACAAACACGAACGGCGCACGGCGGAAGAATACGCTTTGTTGTGGTTGTAGGGAGAAGAAGACGGCCTCGTGTGCGTGCCCAATGTGGGCGGAAGTACCTGATGTGGGCTCTGATCTGCTCCTATGAAAGCGGCAGTGATAACCAAGCAGCGTAGTGGTCTAATTATTGACATGGAAAGGTTATTGGTGCTTTGGTTGGAAGATCAAAGTCAAAATCCGACTTACGATGAAATTCGGGTCTTAAGAACGGATCAACGTCGTAACCCGAGGACCCCCTGTATACATATATTAGGAGCAGTGGGCAGCACACTTCTGCGCCCGGGGACCATCTCCATGATCTTCTTGCTTCGGTTTGGTCAGGACCTAAGCTGGAGGTACCTATGGTGCATGTTTTGGGTTGGTGGGGGAAACCGGAGTGCCCGGAGGAAACCCACCCAGACACGGGGAGAACATGCAAACTCCACACAGAAAGGCCCAGGCGACCCGGGGATCGAACCCGGAACCTTCTTGCTGTGAAGCGTGAGTGCTAGCCACTCAGCCACCGTGCCGCCAATAAACAATACGTATTCAACAATAAACAATACGTATTCCACTATGTTTTTAAACTCCTTACAACTTCACTAAAACCATTTGGTTGATTTCAGCCCCAGAACTGGCAATCTGTACTGAACTAAAAGTAAAATGTAGCTATTAACTTGAAAACTTCCACTTCATGACATCACAAGGTGGCACAGAGCATTTTGACCTTTGGAGATGTAAAATAAACCAGGATAACTCAAACATGTGTGGATGAAACACAACTCCAGGTATGTTTTTGATGAGGTAACAACATTCTAACATGACTTAAAGCTAATATAGGACCTTTAAGAATGTAATGATATCATATGAACTTATGAAAAAACAAAGACCATAAGAAGACACATAACTCTCAATTCTCATTTTCTTCCATTGTTCAATCAAAGCAGCATGACCATACTGTTTTGACAACTGCAGCAGGAAGTGCATTTTAAAACGCAGTTAGTCCTGGACATGTAATTAGCCAGCTAATGGTGTGGAGATGTATATTGAGAGGAGTCCAAGGGAGAACCATAAGGGAAGGCATTTTCACAGACTTGCAGCTCATTTGCACAATAAGGCAAATATCTCCGGGTGTGTGCAGATGAAAAAAGTTCTCTCTAGACTATAAATATATCTGTATTTTTGTTTTCGGAATATAAAATTTGAATTTGACAGCATCACAAAAAAAGAGGGAATTTACGCAGGTAATTTGGATCAGGTTTGCAGTAGGTATAAGATGGCAATAAACCTTAATTTTCAAAAATGTAAATGGTTCAGTTTTATATATCTTTTTTATTTAATTTTTAAAATTTTTAATGTAAGAGTTCATATTACTCTGTTTTCAGATCAAAAACATACCTGGAGTTGTGTTGTGTTTCATGCACGCATGTTTAACACACAAACCCTGCATATTTAGCTAAGGATGCATCGCATGCGTTTTAAAAAAAATACTGCATTGTTCATTTGTAGGAAGTACGAATTAGCATGCTAGTTGTTATTAGCCTTACTGTGTCTGCAAAACTCCGCTCTGGTCTTACACTTACATATGGTGAATAATTAGGATGCTCGGACTGCATAGCGTTAAACTTAAAGTTGTTCTATTTTTCATGTTTTAAGGATCAAAATCAGTTAAGTACATCAGTGTTTCCCAACCAGGGGTACAAGTACCCCTAGGGGTACGCGAGCACACTGCAGGGGGTACTCGGCAGTGTCGCTGCCAGGCACAGGGGGGGATTTTTTGGAATTTTTAAATTCTAATTTGAGTAAATTTGAGTTAAAGAAAAGAGAGAAAATGCCTGAGAATTAAAATTTCAAATTAAGGAGATGAAATAAAATGATTTCATTTAATAATCTGTTGTGTCACGTTCTAATTTTGGAGAATTATCAACACGTATGACTGAGGGGGTACTCGAGGTATGACAAAAAGGTACACAAGACCAAAAAGGTTGGGAAACACCGAAGTACATGCTAAGCACAGTCAGCAGAGGGAATTGTGCCACAACCTTAAACAAATATTACCTATCTACTATTACACTGCATTTACACTCTGGCCCTATCATTTCCCATATAATAGTTGTGCGTTAAACTTATAATGAACAAAGAATACCAGACAATGATTTAGGGATGAGAGCTAAAATAGGAAAGGCAATCTGACAGGTACCAAAGATCAAGAGAAAGAGATTTTAGCTGCCGGCGCTGAGTGCTGATGCATTTCCTGTTTGGTTGTCTTTGCATAAGTCTGATCTCCCTGAGCTAAGGTGCACACTTGAGGCGCACTTTAATTGAGCGAGTTTCTGTTCCATTGTTTTGCTTCACTCCGAGCTGCACGGAGCCTGTTGCTATGGGTCACTGCAGCAGCTGTTTTGCCAGAGGATGTGGACTGTGGAAATATGCTATTATGTTTATTTTTTTGTTTTTTACATATTTTATTAAGTTTAATACAACACAAAACACACAGCAGTTTGAGCAAAAATCTCAGTTTCCCTCATTGCATAAACATCTCTTGGTAAGGAAGTGCACATTAACTTGGTCAAACCTACAGCTGACCATTGAGCCTGTACCTGTTTGTATAATGTCTGAGATCATCGGGCACATACAGTATGTTTTTCCATAGGTAAAACTCAAAACATTTCTCTATACCACTGGGTGACAGTCGGTTCTATTCTTTTTTAAAATATGAACAAGAACAGAGATTGGATGAGTTCAGAGTTACTGAAAATAGCCAATGCTTTTGAAGAAGAGTGAGAGAGAAAATAAAAGGGTTGTGCCATGTTGAAAGATAAAGAAAAAAAATAGAAGAATGTTGTCATGTACACAACCAGTCAAAAGTTTGGACATATCATCTCATTCACTGTAGCTTTACCTTTCTCTATCATCTGTGTGGATCATTTTAAAGATGTAACTTTTCTGCATTCCCACTTTCAGCTCTGACTTTGGGTAAGCTAGACCAAAGTCAATCAGTTTCATCTTCAAAGGATGAACTCTGTGATCAACAAGCATCACATTGTCAAGTTTGAGGTCTGTGTGCACCACACTCAACTATTTGAGGCCATTAAAGGCCACCAGAAGCTGCTGAGCGATTGGTCTTATCTCACTCAAAGGCAGGGTACCTCTTTTTTTCAACATGTCTTGAAGAGTGATATCCATCATTTCAAAAACCAGGCATTTCTGGACATCCCAAACAAAAGAGTTAATGAACTTGACAGTGTTGTTTTTGTCAGAATCCAGCTGTCTGACATGGTGGAGCATGCATAGCTATTCTCTGAAAGCCTCCTTGTCACCCTCTTAGCCCTTGTCACTCTCCAAAATTTTGACTGCCGCAGCCTCTGGTGTGTGAGGCTTGATGCAATGCAGTGCTTTTCCATAAAGCCCTTCACCCCCTTTATTTAAATTTAATATTAAGATTTAAAACATATTATAATACCAATAATAAAATTATATTAATTGATATTAAAAAAAAAATCTTTAAAATGAACTGAAATATGTTATCGGTCAAAAGATGGTTTGAGGGATAAGGCAGACATGCTGCTTTAAATGTGCACTGACTCAGAAGAGCAGGCACTGGTTAGGAGCTGGACACTGTGGATGCATTTATTTTAGTCCATTCTTCCATGACACTCTTCTCTACCACCTTTGTCTTCTGTCTCACTACAGCCAAAAGCTGTGACTAGGCTTTCTCTGCTCTCTCACCATGGCCACACAGTTGAGAGGGTGATAGAGCCTTATTTGAATAAAATGTGGGTTAATTTACTGAACCAACCTGACCTGTACACATGTGGAGAAAAGCATTCAATTTGTGGTCTGTGCTTGCAGCCTAAGGGCCTCAGTTACTAATCCAGGCACTAAACTGCCAGAATAAACTGAAAAATAGCTTCTGTTCTTTGAGCTCAGTTTTTAACATCACATCATGGGATTTTAAACAACAGAAAAGTGCAGAATGTGCAGTTTAAAGGACATACAGTAAGTAAGGGACTACTCGATTTTGTGAAATGAGCCATTTGTTTTTCCTGTATCCATGGAGACCATGCAAGAGGGCAGCTAGAGAGCTAGCTATGGACATTTGAGATGCGAAAGGCTTTTTACACCATGTGGCAGCAAATGTGGCAGTAGACCTTCCAGAGGAAATACTTTGAGGGAATGACCCATTTCATCACCAACCAAAACTTTGTGATGCTGAGCAAGAATTAATCCTTCCCAGAAGTACCAATCATCAATAAGTAAATACAGCTCTGTCACCAGTTTTAATTCTTGATCAATCAGTTCTGGCCAAGTGAAATATAGCTGTAACAATAGCATGGAAACATGTGCAGTAGAATACCATAAAAAGTACCAGATCATAAAGTACTCTGGTCCTACCGTTCTGTACATCCAGGATGTGGTGCTTGTCC
The DNA here is from genome assembly GCA_036785185.1 of Paratrypauchen microcephalus. Lineage (NCBI taxonomy): Eukaryota > Metazoa > Chordata > Actinopteri > Gobiiformes > Gobiidae > Paratrypauchen > Paratrypauchen microcephalus. Next base: position 1,076,296 of record JAVJIX010000033.1, read on the forward strand.
AGGGCCCATCCTCCCATGTTAGAGGCGTCCAGCTCATAGCCTTGCAAAATGGCCGTCCTCTTCTCCCACAGAATCAGGTCCAAACACGACTCGTACTCAAAGCCAACAGACACTGGAACAAAGAGGACAGTGTTATTTTGGCTACAATAGTTTATTAGTTTAATTTGACTTTTATTTAATTTGATTTTCATTTCATTTCATTTCATTTGGACAGTGATAAGGACAGCCTGTATAGTTATTGTGGAAATATGATTTTTAGCTTAGACATTTTTTCCCATCTGTTGTCCCTATAGGCAGGTAATAAAGTATATAGTATTTGCTATTCATACAATATGGGATATTACGAGGACTGTGCAGAGACAGAAAGTTATTTTAGACTTGCAATGCTTGGCAGATGAAAAAAAAAAAAGATGAAACATATTTTTAATGTAAGAAAACATTTAATTATCACAAGTAAGCAATTTTTAAAAGTTTTGTGGTCATATCCGTATGGGAAAGTGAAATTCTCCTGACCAAAGCAAACACACACAGTTAACCACCACATGCTGCGTCCCTCCCAGCCAAAGCTCCCTTATAAAAACACTGGGTCTGTCTGTCTCTGTGAGGTACAAAACTCGTAATGTCAAATACAGGACCAATGCCAAACCACATAAAAACACACCCAATTTCCAAATCCAAGCCAAAAAAAAGCTTCCGCCATTTTCACTGGGTGCATATGGGACTTTTGTATTATTATTACACTGTTGGACTGGTGAAGTCGCAAAATACAGTTATCCTGATGTAACATGGGATTTCATTTGACAAAGCTTTCTTGCCTGCATGCACTTGTCTTCTTGTTCAAAATGTCCCTACCTGGAGCTACTGTGACAAGTAAATTTCTCCTGTGTGAGATCAATAAAGTTTTATCTTATCTTATCTTAAAGCTGTATCGTTTGGATATTTCTCTTAAAGGTCCCATGGCATGAAATTTTCACTTTCTGAGGTTTTTGAACGTTAATGTGAGCTCCCCTACCCTGTTTAGGCCCCCCCATGGTTAAAAGTTGCGAAATGTCTAAACTGAGCATTTGCGATCCTTTTCTGCGTTAGAAAAAATCAGAGCTCAAACGGGCAATTTTGAACAAGGCACCTTATTGACGTCAGATCGAAAAAAGAAATGCAAATGCAGTTCCACCCCCGTCTGTCTGTACTCAGCGTCTCTGTAAATCACGCCCAGAGAGTTTGGACTGCGAATGCGCTAGGCAATGCGAAATGCGTTTTTTTATTTGCCTGGAGGCACGTCCGAGTGTTTCTAGGCTCGGAAGTCCTTTATCTGAGCCTCTGGACCTTTGAACAGCAGTGGTTTAATTTTATTTTCTGTGGAAATGTGTTTATTTTTCAATGGAACGCTTCAAATCTCTTCTCCGCGCAAAAACGCGGAAATGGATCAGAGCGGACAGCTGAGAGCTGAGAGCGGAGAGTTTGGCCACGCCCCCACCCTCTACTATAGGCCAGCTCTTTTCTCCTCATTTGCATTCAAGCAACAACGCCCATTATGGAGTGTTCAGAGAGAGAAAAATTACTCTTTCTCATCTTATCTCTGTTTCTCATGCACTGAGTGTTGATTTTGAAGAAGGATTCATTTACAGTATTAGGGAACCATTAAGGAGCCATATAAAAGCATCAAGAAGTACCATGTCATGGGATCTTTAAGAACACGTGTGGATATTGGAGTATAACGTCATCATATTTGAGATTCTGAAAACCTCCATATTGTGTTTTGCAAAACACATAATAATTAACTTTCATAATTAAAATACCAGTCTAAATATCAGGGAAATTGTATTTATCTTGCATTTGAACACTTAAATTGGACTATGATATTTCTTCAATACTATCGTGCAATATCGTTTTTCCAATTTTTCAATACTCTCCCTGTCACTGTTTTTATAATTATTATTATTATTATTATTATTATTATTATTATTATTATTCGTTTTATTACTTATTTTATTATTATTATTACCTTTATGCCATTCTTGCCTGCATGCACTTGTCTTCTTGTTCAAACTGTCCCTACCTGGAGCTACTGTGACAAGTAAATTTCTCCTGTGTGAGATCAATAAAGTCTTATCTTATCTTATATTATGATGTAAACAGTGAAGAGGGAAGTATATTTGATCAAATCATTTGCAACATAATGTCAACCACACTACTGTTACTAATGTTGCAATTACTGTATAACATTTGTCTCCATGGAGATGTTATTGCGTTGCATGGAATGTTCCACAGTATTTCATTACATTTATTTTTTGTTCATTTATTCAATTATAGATGTTTTAGCCACAATAAATCAATAAATAAATACCCTGAAACAAATGCATTCTTACTGTAAGCAAGGTCTCCTCTCTCCATAGATGTGACCCGTAACTGGTCCTGGCAGCAAACCTGCTTGTCTCAATTCTTAGGTTTAATGCCATACTTTGGAACATTCCAGCCAAAGCAATAACCTCTCCATTGATATAAGTACGTTAGAATAGTCCACCAAAATTAGCACTATTCACCGATCCAGATTTTTCAGCTCCAATTAGTGGATCCAACACTAGCAGCTGAACGTTGCATGCAAGACGCGCTACCATTAGCAACCGGATCAGGCATGCTAACTGGGGCTAGCGCTGGCGAGATGGGTGCGGGACTCCAAATGGAAGACACTGGAGCTGTGACCATATATGATTGATACTTAAACTTAAGCTTAAGTATCAGCTGATAACTGATATTAACTGGTACCAGTGTAGGGACTGAGGATGTCAATTTAAACTTTTATTTATCCTGCAAGTATAAGCTTTGTATTATTTGCATGAAGAAAGCATTAAGAGATATGCTATGCCTGCATCATCTAATAAATAGTCTTATGGTATCAAATAAGGCCCAACCAGGATATCGGCTGAATTGATATCATGGAACCGATTTCCTGGATCATCGGTGATATCCCATACCAGTATGTTTTTGTTTTGAGAGTTGAGACCAATTGATTTCATATGGAGACATCCTAACCAATCAGAATAACCTAAACATGCATGAATAAAACAAATAAAACTAAACAAGATATGTTTTGAAGTCCAAACAACATTATAGAAAACAATGACAGCTCCATAAAATGTATCCTAGTGCATTTTCCTATATGGATTGAATAAGAGAAAGAGACTAAATGAGATTAGGAATACTGTAGACAGATGGAGTATGTGTGTGAGGAGAGAAAGAGGGACACAGGGAAACTTAAGAGCCATTGGAAATAGCAGTGCTGCTGGCATTTACTGCAGCGCTGCTGTGAGGAGCAATAACACTGAGGTTTATGGGGCTTCTAGGGAGCCGTGCCAGTTTAGCATAAGGCTGATTCAAACAATGATGAAGAAGCATCGCAAATGTATTTAACAACAACAAATATGGGATGAGAGAGGATTCTTCAGATGGTGACATTTTGAAATAAGCGGGGATGTTCATTTAAACTCGAACTATGCAACTGTTCTGGTGGAGGGTACGGGACCTGCTTGTCTCCATGGAGATGTAATAGGCTCTGCGCACAATAGCACCCGGCATCTTCACTGTTAGCATCACTACTTCCTGTCCTGTTTTATCTCCATGTGTTTTTTTGGCGAGTCATGCTAAAATGAATACATCAAAAAAAGAGATAGTTGTGTCTCAATGCTAACGCTAATGCTAATTTTGAGGCTTAATAAATATTGCAACATTGCCACAAATTGAAGTAATCTACATATACAAATAACAGGATAGTCTTAATGTTAATTAATTTTCATTTTAATTTTAATAGGTTTTTAATGTGAAAAAGGTGGCTTGCCCTATCCCGGTGGGTGGGGAGTCCTTGCCTCAAGTGGAGGAGTTCAAGTATCTCGGGGTCTTGTTCACGAGTGAGGGAACGATGGAGCGTGAGATTGACAGACGGATCGGTGCAGCGCCGGCAGTGATGTGGTCGCTGTACCGGACCGTTGTGGTGAAGAGGGAGCTGAGCCGAAAGGCAAAGCTCTCAATTTACCGGTCAATCTACGTTCCTACCCTCACCTATGGTCATGAGCTCTGGGTAATGACCGAAAGGACGAGATCGCGGATACAAGCGGCCGAAATGAGTTTCCTCCGCAGAGTGGCTGGGCGCACCCTTAGAGATAGGGTGAGGAGCTCAGTCACGCGGGAGGAGCTCGGAGTAGAGCCGCTGCTTCTCCACGTCGAGAGGAGCCAGCTGAGGTGGCTCGGGCATCTGTTTCGGATGCCTCCTGGACGCCTCCCTCGGGAGGTGTTCCGGGCATGTCCCACCGGGAGGAGGCCCTGGGGAAGACCCAGGATGCGCTGGAGGGACTATGTGTCCCGGCTGGCCTGGGAACGCCTTGGGGTCCCCCCGGAGGAGCTGGAGGAAGTGTCCGGGGTGAAGGAGGTCTGGGCGTCCCTGCTGAGACTGTTGCCCCCGCGACCCGGCCCCGGATAAGCGGAAGAAAATGGATGGATGGAGGTTTTTAATGTAGGCTTTTAGGTATTTTATGTTTTATGACTTTAATAAAACTGTCTAAAAACCTGCATGGAAGTGTGGCTTTTATCTCCAAGTAAGGAATGGAAGGAAGATTTTTCAGGGTATTTTTCTCACATTCAAAATACTTGTAACTGAATAGATGCACATGGATACAAGCAAGGGCGTATAAGCCTCTATTTTCTGATGAATATAGACAGACTAATAATAATGGAATACTTTAATTAACCACAACTATTAGCTCTATTAACTATTATTTTTGGAGTTCATGCTATTTCTAAATAACATTAGAAGTCCAACATCTTTTATTCATTATAATTTTCATGTTTTTGCATCAATTTGATCCTTTAACTGGACAAAGGACCTGTGTCAAAAATAATTACAAGATATCCGAGAAATATTTGAATGCTCCCCATTGACTTCCATTCAAAATCTCTTTTATATGTCATAATATAGGGGTTTCAGGAAGGGCCATGACGTGGGCGGTCACTGGAAATAATTACTTTAGCATATTAGCAAATACAAAAGGTTTCAATTTGAACCCTGTTTATCTTGCATTAAAAGACTACGTGGAGATGCCAGATATGTCATAAAAATGTCTTAAATTACGGCCAAATTGGGTCGTAAAGTGAAGCAAAGTCAATGAAAACTGATTTATTGGGTTTTTACTTTCAGAACAAAATGACGAATAAATGAGCAGACTGCAGATGCATTTCACCTGGTCCATTTTACAGCTAAAACTATGCTATGACATTACCCATACTTCCATTGGGTTTTTATGAAAGACTTGAAACCCAGGTCTCCCATAGACTTTGATTATTTACACAGTCACCTTTCACGTCTAAGTGGTAAGTTTGTTTGACTTTAAGTTATTTATTCTGGCTTTTAAAATACTTAGTGAGGGAACACATTAAATCATAGTATATTTTCTTTTATATTACCATGTGGTTATATATCTGTGTAATCCCTCAGTCATCCAGGTATGTTTCGTAGTGATCCATGGGCATCAGTGGTGGAACAAAGTAAATGTAGTAAAGTACTGTACTTACACACAAGTCAATTTTACTTTTACTTAACTACATTTGAGAGGAGGAGGTATCTTTACTTTTTATTCCACTCCAATTTTGAACAGGACTGAAAAGGAAAAGTATATTTTATTATTGTTTGAGATCTGCTGAAAAGGCTGAGGGGTTTGTTTTGAGCACAATTATATATTTATATATTTGAGCAAACAAAAATGTACAAATAAAAACAGCTAGGTAAAACAAAACAAAAAAAATTGATTCAGTTGTTTCTGCTGAGCAAAATTCAGAACAAATCTTTATCAAAATCATTACATTTGAAACCTTATTAGACCTATAAGACAATATGCAAAATACCTTTACTATTTACTCTTTAAGTATATTTTTAAATGGGTACTTTCACTTTACTTTTGCTAATAGATTTCTTCATTTGATACTTTGAGTATTTTTTGTACTGGTATCTGTACTTTTACTTCAATCACAAAATCAAATACTACCACCACTGATGGGCGTATACTAGCGATGCTCTTACTATATGTTTGTTCTGATACAACTCAAGATCATTCTAAAGCTATTCAGGAAAGGTTCATTTCTGTCCTGTGAATGGGGCTTTTTTTTAAATTGATAATTGCTGAAATGAGTACCTAGTTTCAATACTAGTTTTAGTATTTTTTGATACTTTTGACAAATCTATATTCCAGATATGTTTAATCAGTGGTGGAAGAAGTACTTGATGTTGTTACTTAAAGATCCCATGACATGGTACTTCTTGATGCTTTTATATGGCTCCTTAATGGTTCCCTAATACTGTAAATGAATCCTTCTTCAAAATCAACACTCAGTGCATGAGAAACAGAGATAAGATGAGAAAGAGTATTTTTTTCTCCCTCAGAACAGGTCATAATGGGAGTTGTTGCTTGAATGCAAATGAGGAGAAAAAAGCTGGCCAATAGTAGAGGGTGGGGGCGTGGCCAAACGCTCCGGTCTCCGCTGTAGCTCACAGCTGATCCATTTCCTTGTTTTTGCACGGAGGGAGAGATTTCAAGCGTTCCATTGAAAAATAAACACATTTCCACATAAAATAAAATTAAACCACTGCTGTTCAAAGGTCCAGAGGCTCAGATAAAGGACTTCCGAGCCTAGAAACACATGCCTCCAGGCAAATAAAAAAACGCATTTCGCATTGCCTAGCGCATTCGCAGTCCAAACTCTCTGGGCGTGATTTACAGAGACACTGAGTACAGACAGACGGGGGTGGAACTGCATTTGCATTTCTTTTTTCGATCTGACGTCAATAAGGTGCCTTGTTCAAACTCGCCCGTTTGAGCTCCGATTTTTTGTAACGCAGAAAAGGATCGCAAATGCTCAGTTAAACATTTCGCAACTTTTAGCCATGGGGGGGCTAAACAGGGTAGGGGAGCTCACATTAACGTTCAAAAACCTCAGAAAGTGAAAATTTCATGCAATGGGACCTTTAAGTAAAAGTACAGATACTGGAGCAAGAAAATACTCAAGTAAAAGTATCACATTAAAAACTCTACCAAAAGTAAAAAGTATTAAAGTACCTGTTTAAAAACGTACTTAAAGAGTAAAAAGTAAAAGTAGTTCACACAAATTTTGAGATCTAATAATGCTTCAAATGTAGTGATTTTGATAAAGATTTGTACTGAAATTTCTTCAACAGAAAAAAACAAATCAATATAAATAGTATTTGCTGAAACTACAACAAGCATGTTCCAAATAAACCCCTCAGCCTTTCCAGCAGGTTTCATACAATAATAAAAAATGCTTTTACTTTTCAGTCCAGTTAAAAATGTAGTGGAGCAGAAAATACAGATACTTGCTCTCAAATTTAGTGAAAATACAGTAAAAAGTATCCATTTTAAAACTTTTTTTTTCTTAAGTCCAGTACTTTACTACTTTTATTTTGTTACATTCCATCATTGCGTTAAATTGACATAACTAAAGCATCAATGCATGTTTTTGTGACTTGCCAATGGAGCTGCAGACTGCCTGTAGTCATTTGACCATGCGTTCTCCCTGGCACTTCCTGCTTGTACTCATATCTGGGTTTAATCACATTTTTGGCTAGCTCTCTCCATGCTGACCAACCTCCTCCAAGTGAACACTATCTTATGGGGGCTGCATGGCTTTGATTACACGCTCCAAGTTATGGTCCCAATCCACAGCCAAAAACAGCTAAGCCAGAGTGTTCAAAAGACCTGGATCTGCGCCAAGCAAAAGAAAAAGGTCTTATTCCGTTACCGGCAGAATATTTTGAAGACTAACAATCGTGGTGTAAGTGTACTAAAATGGCGAGCGGAGTTGAATATTGTCTGAAAATGTGTGGTGTTTTATGATGAGAGAATGCATTTGATCCTCTGCAGACGCCATGAGTTTAATCGCGTAATTCTTTAAGGTTTTGGGCCATGGAGGACCTCAAGATGTTATGGACAGAGAAAGAAGTCTAGACACGTTTTACTGCAATTTTAATGTTAGTGGTTAAAAGTGTCAGATTTATAGTAGCAATTTTGACAGACTCTTATTAAAAGGTCCTCATTAACTATTACCTCTATCATTCTCAAGTCACAATTTGAATATTAGTAGTATATTATATTTGTTAGTATTCATTCATTCATTCATTCATTCATTTTCTTCCGCTTTTCCATTTTCTGGGTTGCGGGGGCAGCAGACCAAGCAGTGTTCTGCTGCCCAGAACACAATGCACCAGCCCCCATGAATCCTTCCGCGGGTGGTGGGTCCACAGGAGGACGGCTCACGTCACAACAGGCCTTGATGTATCTTCTGCCATGGGGGCTACCAGTGTCCACAGACACTGGGGGCGAGGTGGGGTTAAGTGTCTTGCCCAAGGACACAACGGCAGCACTCATCTGTGGGAGCTGGGATCATATGCGGTCAACCCGTCAAGAGCGGGATTCGAACCGCTAATTACAAACAATTAGGCCAATGTATTTAAAGGTCCCATGGCATGACATTTTCACTTTTGTAGGTTGTAGGCTCCTCTAAGCCAATCTGTGTCCTTCTCATTTGCATTCAAGCAAGAAGGCCCAGAATGAGTCGTTCAGAGAGTGAATTTTTGACCATGTCTGTGTAAATGGGTCTTTCTCATGCACTGAGTGTTGATTTTGAAGAAGGATTCATTTACAGTATTAGGGAACTATTAAGGCACCATATAAAAGCATCAAGAAGTACCATGTCATGGGACCTTTAATTTAATTTCTTGTGGAAATGTGTTTTATTTCATGGAATGCGTCTCGTATCTTCCAAAGCGCTTAAAACGCGGAAGTGGGGCCAGCGCATCAGCGCACTTGCCTGGTTTTACACCAGACCATATCACAAGTGATATATGGTCTGGAAGCCATCTACTAAATATCTCGTAGCGGAGGTGTGCTGTACGATTGCCAACGGGTGTTTATTGGGCGATACGAATGTCTATCATTTGGCGTATACGTAGCCCATAGCCAATCATGTCAGTTGTCAGTTCAAACTACAAGCTTCCGTTTGTCGCGTAGTACGCGTCACCGTCTTTCCACCCCTCCCCGCTCTCTGATTGGCTCCCAAAATCAGGAGAGCTCGCTTAGCCTAGTTGCCAGGCTGTGTTTCAGATCGGAACAAGCGAAAGCAGCCTGGGATTTCCCAGGTTACCAGCGCACCGCTAATCCAGGAAACAGCGCTGTATTTGGCCACAACCCACCCGCTGCACTGGCCTGTCTCTGTCCTCCTCATTTGCATTCAAGCAACAATGCCCATAATAAAGCGTTTCAGAGACACATTTATGAATAGAACTGTCTTCATGAGGCTCTCTCATGCACTGAGGCTTGATTTTGGAGAAGGATTCATACAGTATTAGGGAAGCACTAAGGGACCATATAAAAGCATCAAGAAGTACCATGTCATGGGATCTTTAAATCGCTTTTGATTTGGTACTGTAATTGACAAATTATTATCACTAGGGGGAAGTTAACTGGGGGCACTGCTCTGTCTCAAGATCTGTTACACTATAATACAGTAAGTGCTCCACTGTGTTTTTAAGCTCCATATATTTTCACAACAATAATTTGGATAATTTCAGTCCTGAAATTGCCAGTCTCTACAAAACAAATGGTAAAAGGTAGCTGTTAACTTGAAAACTACTGTTTAATGACATCACAAGGTGGAACAGTGCATTTTGAGCTTTAGAGATGTATTCAGACTGATAATAAAGGGTTCCTCAAACATGTGCAAATGAAACAAACCACAACTCCAGGTATATTTTTGATGAGGTAACACATTGAGCTTTGTTAAAACAATCTGTCTAAATAATATTACAGTCACAAGCTAGCCAGCATTAGTCAGCACTTTACTTTAAATGGCAAAAGGAGAAATTCAATTTTTCAACTGGACAAAAGTGTATCTGGCCGAATATGTTTTGCAGGTCATCCAAGCTGCTTCTTCAGTTCTGGCTAGAGTGCCGGTGGACACTGCTTATAACAGTCTGCAGGGAGGAGCTAACTACAATGAAATTACTATGAAACACATCTATTTGTTTTCAGCTTCTGTTAGTTAATAAATCTATTCAATATGCAGTGGGAATGGGGGGTCTTGTTAGCATAGCCATTCAGGGCCACACCTCTGGACCTGACCTGGCTAGCCAGGTCAGGTCCAGAGACCAGAAACGCTTGTACTGACCACAGGCTCATGAAAATACGTTGTTTAAATCTATATAGTATTTTTGCTAAACATTCCTCTATAGACATACATGCAATATTGCCCCCTAACCCAGCATGATGTCACTGCGACATATCAATAACTCATTACAACTAAGTGGGTACTCCAAATTTCCGAATCCGCAATAGCATTTCTGGCTAATTTCCATTGTGTTGTTTTCCACTATTATTGGCTTCTACTCTTTATGTAATGAGAAAGTACATGGACTGATTTTGTTTGGAAAATAATAAATATACCACAAGAATGTGCTTGTGAGAGAAGACTGAGAGGCTGAGGTGGTTGATGGGTCTGCTGCTACAATGGTAATGGGTACTTATATGGGCTCAAGGGTGCACTGTAAGAGATTTGCTACATGCCAGATCTGTGAAGAGGCAAGCCCGCTCACATTCGAATACATGTTTTCAATGAAAGGTTGAAAATGATGCCATACAGTGGAGAAGTAAAGTCACATCAATCATATTTTCAGATGTCATTTTCAAAAACGCTGTTTATTATTATCTTTTATCATAGTAAAACAATGTCAAATCTATTATGTGCCATCTATTCATTCTATTCAGTCTATTCATGTGTCATCTCCATAGTAATAATTACATGTGCAATATTATTTAAAGTCACTTTACCTGCTACTTATTTATTTAACAACCACTGTCCATCACTGCACTGTACACAATCATCTGAGTCACTTTATTGTAGTGGTATTATATATTACTATACTGGAGTCACTTTAACTGCTGTTTGTTCACTGCTCAGAATCAAAGACATTTATTGTGCAGCGTTCCTGTGCCTTTTAACCTTACAGTGTTGTGTTTTTAGTTGATTGTATATACTTATTATTATTATTTATCTTCATTTTGATGCATGCTCTTTTTCCAACTGTTTCTGAAACTTGCATTGTGACACTGCAATTTCCCCATTGTGGGACAAATAAAGGATTATCTTATCTTATCTTATCTTATCTTATTTGAACAATGCCTTTCAACATAACGGCAGCATAGAGCTACCTCTGCTTTTCTTTTGGAAAATGAACTTGTACTGTCTTTTAATCTATGCTATGTTTGAGAGAAAAGCATATGTTGATGTGAGATCACTACATTCTAGGATCACTATAGTTTAAAGGTCCCATGGCATGAAATTTTCACTTTCTGAGGTTTTTGAGCTCCTCTACCCTGTTTAGCCCCCCCCCCCCCCCATGGTTAAAAGTTGTGAAATGTCTAAACTGAGCATTTGCGATCCTTTTCTGAGTTACAAAAAATCGGAGCTCAAACGGGCAATTTTGAACAAGGCACCTTAAGTCTGACGTCAGATCGAAAAAAAGAAATGCAAATGCAGTTCCACCCCCGTCTGTCTGAACTCAGCATCTCTGTAAATCACGCCCAGAGAGTTTGGACTGCGAATGCGCTAGGCAATGCGAAATGCATTTTTTTATTTGCCTGGAGGAACGTCCGAGTGTTTCTAGGATCGGAAGTCCTTTATCTGAGCCTCTGAACCTTTGAACAGCAGTGGTTTAATTTTATTTTCTGTGGAAATGTGTTTATTTTTCAATGGAACGCTTCAAATCTCTCCCCCCGTGCAAAAACACGGAAATGGATCAGCTGAGAGCTGACAGCGGAGAGCAGAGAGTTTGGCCACGCCCCCACCCTCTACTATAGGCCAGCTCTTTTCTCCTCATTTGCATTCAAGCAACAACGCCCAGAATAAAGAGTTTGAGAGAGATATTTATGACTCTTTCTCATCTTATCTCTGTTTCTCATGCACTGAGTGTTGATTTTGAAGAAGGATTCATTTACAGTATTAGGGAACCATTAAAAAAGTATCGAGAAGTACCATGTCATGGGATCTTTAAAGGTCCTATATTAAGCCATTTTCTGATCTACGTTATGTTTTTTCCTCATCAAAAACATACCTGGAGTTGTGTTTTGTTTCATTCACACGTGTTTAACACAAATCCTGCATATTTAGGCTTCTTAGTTCTCTCAAACAAAAAACACTTCCACCTTGTGATGTTATGCGGCAATACAGGAAGTGCTCTACTGTGTTTTTGAACTCCATACACCTTCACTAGAATCATTTGGATGAGTATAGGATTGTATTTGGCAGTATGATCACCAGTCACCAACAGCACACATCAGCTCACCTTTTGTAGTTCCCATTAAATCAGTTCTTTCTGGTCAAAACAAAACTCAGATTAAAGTCTAACAAGCCACAGACAGCACATGCCTACAGATAGCATCACGCTCTCCAGAGAATATTGATGACATCAGCTGCAAAGTATCAATATCATTTCTTTCCGTCTCTATCACTGCAGTTTTCTCCAGACGCAGCGCCAGAAGAAAGAGTTCAGACATCTTAAAAATACAACATTCTGAAAAGAAAAAAAAAAAAAAAAAAATCACCAAAGACACTCTCAACTCCTCCATCTTATTACCAGGGCTGTCAGGCGGTTAATATTTGGCTATTCTTCTCCCAGGAAATGAAAAAAATGAATGCTAAAAAAATACACAGCCTCCCATGCATTTCAAATATTCCTGGGGCGATATGCTTTTATAATAATGTATGAGGGCCAATCTCAGCTATGTTACAAAACAGAACAGTAAATCTTTTTAATGCTGTACGCAGTGTTGGTAATAACTCAAGAGGAAGTGTGTTCGCTCACTTGTCCCTCGTAAAGGTGTCGTGGAGGTTAGCGGTTAGCACATTATGTCGAAGCCATTTTCCTGTCAAAGCATTTTCCCAGAATGAATTTGAACTATGGCTTCAGCTGTTTGTATCTGTCTCTGACTGTACAGGCTACTCAAGGATTTTTATGGTATGTTATTACAGAAGTGAATTAGATGTGTTTAACAAGGGATAAATCAGGCTTTTGCACTATATAGTATGTATGTTTATGAGTGTAGAAGAAGCATTAGGCTATATGTACAAATGTTATCCTTAAAATGCTTGCTACTGTCACCTTGAAACATCATTCACACATATTTATTAGACTATGTACATCTCCAAAGCTCAAAATGCTCATTCCAATTTGTGAATTGTGATGTCATGTAGTGGTGGTTTTCATGTTAACAGTTACCTTTTGTTTATTAGAGACTGGCAATTCCAGGTCTGAAACCATCCAAATGATTCTGGTGAAGGTTTATGGAGTTTAAAAACACAGTGGAGCACTTTCTGTATTACCAAGTCAAGGTGGAACAGTGTGTTTTTTGTTTGAGAGAAGAATGCAGGGTTTCTGTGTTAAAAATGTGAATGAAACAAAACACAACTCCAAGTATGATTTTGATGAGGAAACATCATTATAACACAGATCAGAAAATAGCATAATATGGACCCTAATATATATAAATAGTTTGCACTAAAAATAAAAGAAAACAAATTCTTCAAGAATGAAAAATTACACATACTTTTGTTTCAATTAAGGTATGAAGATATTTTACAGATTCAAATATGTTTTAGGCTACGTTTATACGATGATGACCTGAACGGAAGACACAAAAGTGGCATCGCATCTTCACTTTTTATTCCGTGTTTAGACGAGCGTTTTCGGGAGGAAATCTCCCGAAATCTCCCATACGGTGACGCAAAAGTGTGTGGAATTCGATTGGGTATGCATGCCAGGCGGCTAGGTGGTGCTGTGATACATTATCACTATGTCCGCGTGCATGCGTAGAATCTTCCTTCTTCTCATCTGCGCCGCGAAAAGCAAAACAAAACATGGCTACCGGTAGCAAAAAAAATTGTGTGGTCAGACGAAGAAGTTCAACTATTACTTCAGACCATGTTAGACTACAAAGCAACGAAGGCGCAACAAGGTGTGGACTGGGAGTCCTGCCAAACAAAGTACACTGATATATGGACCGTCTGGTACGCAATGTCAGCAGATTTGACCAGAGTTTTGCATCTTGGGCAGCGTAGACAAAAACGCTACGGCAGAGCGTATTCAAGTTTTCCACTTTGGAGGGCAGTTTCAGTTTTTTGCATTTTTTAAGTCCCCAAAACGCCGTTACCGTCTAAAAGAAAGGCACTTCCGATAAAATATTTTGTCATTTTTACCCATAAGCGTTCTCGTGTAAACAGGCCCTTAGATTGGAAATATATTCTTGAGGCATTGATCATTGCCTTTCACCTAGTATATCTTTTTAGATTCTTTGCTATAACCTTGTTTATGTAGTGTTAACTCTAAAAGAATATTTGTAAAGAATGTGTTGTATGTGTTAAAATGGCACTTGAGATCAATACCAACTATGCCACGTCCACATTACTATATAAAACCAATGTATTATTATTATCAAGTCAGGAGATTTTGACATTAGTGTTAGTGTCGCTTTGACTTTTATACAATATATGTTTTTATAAATCTTTCCAGCGATTTTCTCACTATACTGTGCAGAATTCAAGCATTTCGGGACGAAGGTAACACGTGCTAGACTCACCCACAGCCTCGGACAGCCCGTACACCCTCTGTCCGTATGCGTCCGTCTTGTCCCAGATGAAAGTGTAGGAGAGGTTTGGTTGAGCGGGGAACCACTTCTGGAACAGCCTCCCCACCACAGCGACCATCAGGTGGACCTAAGCACACATGCACGGGGGTTCAGGTCTGTGTCTTTTAAGGTTTTCAAAGTACGAAAATGTCAAACTAAATTTAGATTCTAAGGGAAAGGCTCAATGCTCAATACAGATTTCAATAGATCTAAATAAAGAACAACATTTTCAACAGTATTATTTCATATTCATTTGTAGTCTTCTACTAATTCTGATATAGATAAATAAATTCTAACACTATTTAGGTAATGCCACTTTTTGTCAGATTTATTAATTTTTGTCTGTATCAAGTAAAGATTTGTATCTTTTTTTTTTTTTTGCAATACTGTCTATAATGTGTATATTATTTACATTATATAGAATTTTGCCAAACTGAATGAACATTGAACCCATAGACTGTATAAACACGTGGACTAAGTGAGTGTGACGTCATCCATAGCGTTTAACTCCAGTCAAATGAACAGTTATAGGAGCAAATTTGAAGGCGGTTCCATATTTGGACCACTGGTTTAGCCCCGAGAGAGGGGCCATGTTTTTTCAGTAGAAACAGAATTGAAGCTAGAGTGCTAACTTCCTATTTGGACTGCTTGCAGCTTGCAGGTTAGCTATGTCCATTGATATATATATGGTACAGTATATATACATATCCAATAATAAATTCTGAATATGAAGTGTATTATTTTCCATCCATCCATCCATCCATTTTCTTCCACTTATCTGGGGCCGGGTCGCGGGGGCAACAGTCTAAGCAGGGACTCCCAGACTTCCTTCACCCCGGACACTTCCTCCCGCGGGCAACGCCAGAGAAATGGAGAGTCCAGCCCCTTTCAAGGAGTTGGGTTCCAGAGCCCAAGCTGTGCGTGGAGGTCAGGCCGACTATATCTAGTCGATAGCGCTCAACCTCCCGCACGAGCTCAGGCTCCTTCCCCCCCAGCGAGGTGACATTCCATGTCCCCAGAGCTAGTCTCCATGTCCGGAGATCTGGTCGCCGAGGCCCCTGCTTTCGGCTGCCGCCCAGATCTCTCTGCACCGGCCCCTTATGGATCCTCCTGCGGGTGGTGAGTCCACGGGAGGACGGCCCCACGTCGCTCCTTCGGGCTGAGCCCGGCCAGGCCCATTGGGGAAAGGCCCGGCCACCAGGCGCTCGTTGGCGAGCTCCCACCCCAGGCCTGGCTCCAGGGTGGGGCCCCGGTGACGTCAATCCGGGCGACATAACTGGCCTCGATCTATTACTCATCATAATGGGCTTCTGTGTATTATTTTGTATACATTTAATATAGAGAACAAA
The DNA here is from genome assembly GCA_036785185.1 of Paratrypauchen microcephalus. NCBI lineage: Eukaryota > Metazoa > Chordata > Actinopteri > Gobiiformes > Gobiidae > Paratrypauchen > Paratrypauchen microcephalus. The sequence continues at coordinate 1,092,377 of JAVJIX010000033.1, forward strand.
AGAGGGCGAGACTCTAGATAAAGAAAGAAAAGAGAGAGAGAAGCTAGTCTGACCTTCATGAGGTTGAATGGTATGGAGGTCTGTGTCATGGTGACCTTCAGGACCGGCTTATATCCAGCTGCTCTGGAGCTCAGGTACACTAGGTTCAAGTCACTGCCCGGGATCGACGTCTCCTCTTGTAACACCTGCAAAAGAGAAAAATGAACTGATTAGACTAATGATTCAATATTACACTATTACATTTTGTTCACTAGAGATTGGCACTTCCTGAAATTCTCCAAATGAGTCTAGTGAAGGTGTATGGAGTTTGAGTTTGGAGCACTTCCTATTATCATATGACATCACAAGGTGGAACAGAGTCTTTTAGTTTGAGAGAAAAAGTCTGTTTAAATGCAGAATGCAGAATCAGGATGTGTGTGTGTGAATGAAATAAAACAACTCCAGGTATACACTGCATGCATAATTATTAGGCAAGTTGTATTCATGAGGATTAATTTTATGATTGAACAACTACAGTGCTCTTGGTCAACCTAAAATGTTAATAAACCTCAACAAATCTGTGACCAATATAGCCACCATTCTTCTCAATAATGGTCATAAGCCTTCCATTCATGGAGTCTGTCAGTTTCTTGATCTGTTTCATTTTTAAGGCCTTTAGTGGCTAGCCATGCAGTGGAGTACTTTTGATGCAAGTGATGGAGCGTTGTCCTGCATAAAAATCATGGTCCTCTTGCAAGTTTTTCCTGTATCATTGCTTGAAGAAAGTGTCTTCTAAAAACTGGCAATAGGTTTTGGAATTCATTTGGAGTCCATCTTCAACCTGAAAAGGTCCAATAAACTCATCTTTAGTAATACCAGCCCATACCGGTAAATTGTCACATTTTTATATTGCGCTTTGTCACCTTCAAAGCAGCTTCAAGGCACTCAAAGCTCTTTATAACACCCATTCACACGAGTACGCAGACACTAGGGAAGAGTCAAGTCCGTCAAGAATCACTCTTATCTCATCAGTCCATAAAACTTTTGAAAAACTTCAGATATTTCTTGGCCCAGTCTTGACATTTCAGCTTATGTTTCTTGTTCAGTGGTGGTCGGGTACCTTGGCCATGTCTCTGAACACTGAACACCTTGCATTGGGCACTCAGGTAGGTTGCAGTTCTGGAGTATGACAGAGCTGGAGGATAATGGGTTCCTGGTAGCTTCATGTTTGATTCTTCTCAAATCTCTTGCAGTTAATTATGCATCTTTTTTTCTCAACATGTTTCTTGCAACACTGTTACTATTTACAACAAAATATTTGGTGGTTCTATGATCACACCCCATTATCTTTTTTTCAGTTTTAAACAATTTTGTTACTATTCAGAGTCTGTTAAATGTCTTTTTTGGCCCATTTTCCCTGAGGAAAAGAAGCTAAAACTAATATTTCTGCACATCTTGATCTAGGGTGTGGCAGTGGCACAGAAAGGAATCTGCTTGCCTCCTAAAAAGAGGGTTGCTGGTTCAAATTTCACAGAAAACAGGGTGTGATTAGGCTGTTGTGCCTGCTTTATGTGAGGGAAAAATCTAATTTGTGAGACAGCTAAGCACGAAGCTGTATTGTTAAGAAACAGTTCTAAAAGTGCTCATGAACGATATAGGATTTCATTGCTAATTGGTAATTAAACAACATAACCAATAGAGCAGGGTTTATTATTGTAACAGAGGAGAACAACTAGAAGTGATAAATAAAAAAGTGTTAAAAAAGTAAGAATCCTGCAAATTTCATTTATCAAGTATATTTTTTATCAACGCAATGAAATAAAGTGTATTCAAAGGTGTTATGAAGTTTCAAATAATTAAATAATTTCATAGTTAATAGAAGATAAGATGCTATTCTAAAATGATACTACAGTAGGCTCAGAGGGACAAAAGTCAATAACACCCCAAAAGAAAAGTCACCAGGGACCATTCTCCAGATCTTGAGGTTAGGGAAGTAACAAAATACATGTACAAAAGTATTCACAATACTTTTTTGAGTAACTGTATCCTGGTACAGGTACTCTTTCATTTGGTGGTATTCAAAATTCTACCCTAAATTCAAAGGAATACATGGCCGTACTTAAATTTCTTAGAATATGCCTACTTAGATTAGCCATCATAATCAGGAGGCAGAGCTGGAGATAGCAGAGTTAAAGATGCTCAGATTCTCTTTAGGAGTGACAAGGTTGGACAGGATCAGGAATGAGGTCATCAGAGGGACAACACAGACAGGAAGGTTTGGAGAAAAAGAAGCCAGATTGAGATGGTTTGGACATGTTCAGAGGAGGGACAGTGGATATATTGGTAGAAGAATGTTAGAGATGGAGCTACCAGGTAGGAGACAAAGAGGAAGACCAAAGAGGAGATTTATGGATGCAGTGAGGGAGGACATGGAGGTAGTTGGAGCCAGAGTAGAAGATACAGAAAACAGGGCGAGATGGAAAAAGTTGATTCGCTGTGGCAACCCCTGAAAAAGGGACAAGCCGAAAGGAGAAGAAGAAGAAGAGATTAGCCATCATAATATTGATATTTTAGACAACATTATCATTCTTGTAATGATAATGTTGTCTAAATGCATGTGCATTTGTCCGTTCTTTAAGTAGCGATTTATGAATGCATAACAAATTTATGGTGTTTAATGTTTTTACATTATAATATAATGCTGTAGCAGAAGTATTATGTCTATTCAGGATAAAGATCTCTGATTGGTCTGTGCAACGAAATATGCTATAAAATACATTTTAATTCAAGTATTCAGTATTCCATTTCCCCCAAAAATCTGACAAGCTTTGAGACTGTGATGACCCTTCCAATTTCTGTTCAAAGGTCACAATTTAATCGAGTAGAATTGACAAAAAGATTAAAATATGAATTGCATTGTTTTTATGCTTTATGTTCATTGTTTGTAATGTTGTTTGTAATTTCTCAGGGACTGCAGATGGAAATAGGCTCCGAGAGCTAAAAAGCATCTTTTCATTTTTTGTGTTTAATGCTCCTGTACACTGTCCCTGTCAAATAAATCAAATAAACTAAACATGAACTGATAAACTCATACAGAAATCGCATGTAATTTCAAACATGTTTGAACAGATCTAAACTAAAGGCTTAGTTGTTTTTAAACCTTTGCAATTTGCTGTGTCCATTCAAACTGCAATTTCGATTTGATTTTAATGAATCTTTACAGCCCTATTATTGAGGTGTGTTTTCAAGGTTTTTCTAATTTGTTCTTTATGATGTATTTACAGAACAAGAAAACCATTGAACACATCCAACACCCGGGAGGACCAAGACCAAGTCCAGTCTCACAAACACAGCCCAGCCTCAAACCTGTCAGTGCACAATATATTGCTGTTTACCTGAATGTTTACACTGATTGATGCTCTGAGCTTTAGAACACAATAGAACTGTGCCCTCTTTCACCTGGCCTTCACTGAATCCATCTGTGAACCATTTTAAAGTCAAGAATTTTGTGTTAACCTCAATTACAGCTCGCAGAAAAGCTGACGAAACCATCGCCATTTCTCTGCAATAACATTGGTCATGGACATCTGCTGCTTTGGTGAGTCACTATTATTCTAGCCTCAAACAAGATCCAAATTGTGCCAATGATACGAACTGTAGTTTCTGGCGAGTTTCAAATCCATAAAGAATCAAATCTAATAACTTTGACAGCTCATTGCCTTTTTTTTTTTTGTCCATGCAGGAAATCAGTTCATTTAGTGTTTAAAAGCAACATTTTATATGGAACATATTTTTCCTCTTATTGGAATACTCGCAAGCAGTTTCAGGGTGTCCATTACAGATTTTCTCATTTACTTTGTCAAAACTTAAAATGGGATTGTCACAACATGTTTGATAGCTTTTTGTGTTTTGCGAAAAGAGCGTCACTTAGCCCAAACATTTCAGAATCACATGACAGTTTTGGAAACATGATTAGAGATGTCCAAGAGAAAAGAGGTTTTGTAAGAAAGAAAGGTTTTGCTGCAAAGATAGTTTATGATCATGGAGGACAGTTTTGAAATGTAAAAAGATTTCATAACAGAGATATGGAGAATGGTACAATGCAAACAGTGAATTCATTTACCGTTTAAGCTCATGGGGTATGCATAAAGGCGTGTCCAGATGGGTAAAGTAGTCAAAATATACTCAAGTGTACTGAAAGGTAGTGACCTATTATTACTTAAAGGTTCTGTGTGTAATTTTTCTGGTGGAATCAAATGTTTTTCTCCATGGAGATGATAAAAGGAGAAGTTCAATTTGTCAACTGGACACAGTTTGTTTGGTCGAAAACGTTTCTGGTTCAGCTCTGGTTCTAGTGCTGGTTAGACCCTGTTTATATCTAGCTGCAGGGAGGAGCTCCCTACACTGAAATAGCTCTGACACTATCTCCACTAATCTGTCTCTTTTGTATTACGAATTCCTCTGGCGTCTAGTATTAGCATATCCATTCAGCCCTAGGAGGCGCTCACTACACTGAAATAGCTCTGAAACTATCTCAACTAATCTGTCTCTTTGTTTTTCAAATTTCTCTGGCGTCTAGTTTAGCCTCCCTATTCAAGCCTAACGACCCTCTCCACCCCTCTGCCCTGGATTGTCTGCCCTAATGTTTCTTTGTCTGTTTTTGACTTGGTTTGAGAATCGAATTATAAATGGGAGACAAGTTATGTCTAACTCCCCCATTGAATGGCCCGTGGCTTCTAGGTGAACCTAGAAGCCACGGGCCATTCTTTTGAGGACAGTGAGGTTCAGATCTTAGCCAGGGAAAAGAACTGGTTTGAGAGGGGAGTTAAAGAGGCAATTTTTGTCAAAAAACCAAGTCATAACAGACGGAAAAAAAACATTAGGGCAGACGAGTCAGGGACAGAAGGGTGGAGAAGGTATGTAGTCTGAATAGAGATGCTAAATATTCGAATAACAAAAGGAACAAATGAGGGGATAGTTTCAGAGCGATTTCAGAGCAGTGAGCTCCGCATAGGGCTAAATAGAGATGCTAAACGAGACGCCAAGGAAACAAAAGATACAAATTAGCTGAGATAGTTTCAGAAGGATTTCAGTGTAGTGAGCTCCGCCCTGCAGCTAGATATAAACAGGGACCAACCAGCACTAGAACCAGAACTGAAGAAGTCTCTCGGATGAGCGACGAAACGTCTTCAACCAAAACAAACTTTGTCCAGTTGACAAATTGAACTTCTCCTTTTATCATCAAAAAAGAGAATCCGTCGTTAAACAGAAATGGGGGAGTTAGACATAACTTGTCTCCCATTTATAATTCGATTCTCAAACCAAGTCAAAAACAGACAAAGAAACATTAGGGCAGACAAGCCAGGGCAGAGGGGTGGAGAGGGTCGTTAGGCTTGAATAGGGAGGCTAAACTAGACGCCAGAGAAATTTGAAAAACAAAGAGACAGATTAGTTGAGATAGTTTCAGAGCTATTTCAGTGTAGGGAGCTCCTCCCTGCAGCTAGATATAAACAAGGTCTAACCAGCACTAGAACCAGAGCTGACGAAGCCTCTCGGATGAGCGGCGAAACGTTTTCGACCAAACAAACTGTGTCCAGTTGACAAATTGAATTTCTCCTTTTATCATGGATTCTACCTGGACGACTGAGGGACTCTTCACGCTCCATTGAGATGTTACTCCTTTGTCTGTAAGTTTCACAGTATGGTATTAAACCTTTCTATCTTCATGGAGACCAAACCAGACCAAGTTACAGGTCAGATCTGTGGAGAGGCAACACCGCTCACAGTCAGAGTGCCCTAAAGTAGAGCTGTTTAACATACTATGGAACATTCGAAGCAGAGCAGTGAAAGGTTACACAATGCACCTTTACAGGTCCTGTATTATGCTAAATTGATTCTTGTGAGCTTTAAGCAATGTTATAATGTTGTTACCTCATCAAAAACATACCTGGAATTGTGTTTTGTTTCATTCACACATGAAAACATGTGTTAGTAACCCTGCATTATTAGTCCATCTATATCTTCAAAGCTCAAAAGGCTCTGTTACACTTTGTGATGTCATGTAGTGGTAGTTTTCAAGTTAATATCTACCTTTTAGCTTTTTTTCAGTAGAGATTGGCAATTCCAGGCCTGAAATCATCTAAATTATTCTAGTGAAGGTGTAAAGAGTTTAAAAACACAGTGGAGCAGGTGACAGCAACAGACCCAGTTACAGACCCAGAGGCAAGCCCGCTCAGAATACAAGCTTGTTTTTTTTAAGGATTTCCTGGCATTAAAAACACCTCTAATTGAATAATAAATCTAAAACGGTGGAACATTTCATTGTCATTCCTCTCCATGGAACACGCACGTACCAGAAAAGTTCCACAGCGTGCCTTTAAACCGTCTGCACAGTACCCCAGACTTGCCGTGCATTCGGCTGCTGTAAGATCTCGCTATAGCCTGCATTTAGAGTGACCATCAAGCTCTTCTCTTTTCCTTTGGTGTAAAATACATCCGTGCAGTGCTTTTAAAACGGGGGTGCGCTCTCCCTCTCCAAAGCCCGTGCCCCTGCACCTCTGCGGGGGGGAGCATTTTCACACGCTACTTCTGGGTGAAGGGCAAGCTCAAGGACTCACTCAGATCTGGTCTTGGATTTTAGTGGGGGTTACAACAAAATATGATAATACAACGTTAAGAGCAATCAATAAAGCAACTACTATGAAGACAACTATTGCTACTTTTTCATCTTCTTCTACTACTACTACTACTACTACTACTACTACTACTACTACTAGAGAGTACTTATGGGTGAAGGGTAGGCAGAAGGACTGTCCTGAGGGTGGCAAATGCAGTCTCTCCTCGACCTGTCTGTACCTGCTGCACAGATGTGTGGAGGGACACTGTCTCATGGGGAGTGAGATAAGTAGAGATATAGAGGCCACAGAGGAGGACAAATGTGTGCAAAATGTGATGATACTTTTTACTAAAGCAAATTAGCTTCTGCTCTTTTATGGAGAGAAATGACTACTACTACTACTACTGCTACTACTGCTATTACTACTACTACTACTACTACTACTACTACCACCACCACCAGAGACATCCGAGCCCAAAGCAACCCAGAATAACTCAGTGATAAAATGCTGTTGTTTGCCAGAGAATCCTGTCTCATTTACTATGACTACTACTACTACTACTACTACTACTACTACTACTACTACTACTACTACTAATACTACTCCACCACAGGATAAAGAAATATAGCTACAGCTTCTACAACCATACAGCAACAATGCCTAGGCTCTTTAGTTCTTTTGTCTCCAGATAATACCAACATCAAACAGAAGTGGGGGGAAGGAAATATTTATGAACAATTTGTACAGTACTAATTGTTCCCACATTTCTGATAAGGTAAAATACGGTTAATTTGCGCTGCTGAGTAAAACAATAGCAGGCCAAATACGTGCTAATGACTGTGTTTGGATCGATGCTGCATAAATGTTGCTAGTTTACTGCAGAAAAAACTTTTACAGATGAATTTCTGTCTGAATAAACTCAAATGTGACAGTGGCACTGTTCCCACATTGTGTCACGGTGTTCTTTGAAGAATTTTGGTAATTTGAATAACATGAACATTGTATTCAATTTTTTCCCCCCTCTTTCTAAATGTATTTCCTTACTATCAGCAAATCTTGCCAGTAGACAAATCTGCAAAGTTTTTATTTCAATATGAAATTTAACTCGTTGCGATAAAAAGGGCAAAAATCTACATAAAACAATATGGCGAAAATTGACATAAAAGGGAACAGCCAAATAGAATATACCTCACTGAGCAAAGACGTATGAGATGAGGAGGGTGTAGTGTCTTGCCCATGGGCACAAAGGCAGTCTACATTACCATTCCATTAGTGGGAATTAGTAGTTTCTAACCATATGGTAAGGGGGACAAAACCCTTTTAACATGTAATTATCTGACTGATTTGTTTCCAGAGCATTATAAAGAGTCCAAAAATAACAAAAAAATCTGACCGACTTTTAACTGCAACACGTTTTTTTTCTTAATCTTTTCATTTCTTTTCAAATACCTTATGCCCCTGTTAATTAGTGAATGTTTAACCTAAAATGGATTAAAAATCTCTCTGACCTAATTATGTACATTATCTTGTACTTTCATCTTTGTAGGTTTGACTGTAAGTTCCCATGTTAATTAATATACTTTCATCTAAAAAGCACTATAATTATCTCCATCCCATCTCTAGTTTACAGTAACAGTGACAGTATTCCCCAAGGTTGGTCCCTACCCATACAAAAAAGACCTAATTTAAATGTGTTACCTTTATACACATTTTATATATTAAGTCTATTAAGTCTCAATGAAGAAAGCAACATAATATATTCAAACAGGGTCAAAACTCCACATTTTAACTGCACCGCCAGGTCAAAATGTGAGTCTGGCCCTTTGCTCTTAGCCCCTTCATTCACACAATATGTAAGGAAATAAAAGGGGAAGTCTCCTCGGACCCAATGACCATGAAAAGGACAAAAAAGAAAAAAAAACAGAAAAAAGAAGAAATATCTCTCCAGGGATTCTGACATCTGCGCTACTCAGTGGTATATTTTTCAACTGCGCTATTGCCTTTTCATTAGGCAGGCATTTAGTGTTCATTACAGAGCCATTACATCCCCTTTAAGACTGGCCTTTCGCTGGCCTCCTCGCTAATGGACTCAGCACCGGCAAAAGCTTAAGTAGCCGCTTTTCCATTGGCCGCGTTTGATCCGCACATGCAGCCTACACATGCACACACACAGTCGTGGCTACCCACTCCCCTTTAAGGAAGAAAAACTCATACAGATACACAAAGGCTTACATAAAACGTATCAAATAAAGTATATATTATGGATTTACTGTGAGCGGTTATAAAAGCACTACAAAATTGAATATAACAGTTAGAATGACATGGATTTTAAACAAGTGATTTGTGTAGTTCAAATCACTGTATAGTGTCTACTGTATAAATGGTATAAAAAAGTGGACTAAGCGAGTATGACATCACCCATAGCACTCAGTGCCACTCAAATGAAGCTTGTGATGCAAACAGTTACAGGGGCGAATTTTGAGCCAGGCTCTGTATTATGAATAGGAATTTTATGACGGACAAAATTGCGTAAAAACCCCCCACCAGGATCAGGTAGAGTGGGTTAATATGCAAATTTAAAGACCATATGATGAGGCTCACAGCAGCAGCTACAGAGAGAGGGGCCATAATATTCCAATGTAAGTCAATGCGAGCCAGGGTCAGTAAGAGCCAGAAGTGCCTGCTTGTGAACATCCTATTTGGAGCACAGCGGCTAGCACGTTAGCTATGTCCATTTATATATACAGTTTATATTATAGACAAAATATAATGTACTATGCTGGTTTCATACACAGTAATGCTGGTTTCATACACACTGCAACATTTCTTCCTATATGAACATTTATTTGGCAAAATGTAAATAAATAAATGCATAAATTTGCAAATCCATGGCCATACCAGCTTGTCAAAGCCTGATCTCGTCAGATCTCAGAAGCTAAGCAGGGCCAGGCCTGATTAGTACTTGGATGGGAAACCACTGGGAATTCCAGGTGCCACAGTGGGGCGCCAGCTGCAAAAAACTGTTGTTGTGTCCTTAGGCAAGACACTTCACCCACATTGCCTAGTATGAAAGTTGAATGTGCTTGAGAGTTGGTGGTGGTCGAAGGGGCCGATGGCGCAGATTGGCAAACTCGTTTCCATCAGTCTGCCCGGGGCAGCTGTGGCTACACTAGTATCACCACAGAGTGTGGAATGAATATAAATTAGGGATGCAAATTATCGATTAATTCATTAATTGATAGTTGATTGACCTTATCGATCGATTAACTGATAAGCGACGTTTTTCACCTGAATTTTAGTGTTTCAATAGGGTCTTTAAGAATATAAGCTATAGTATACAGAACACTGAGTCAAAAATATATCATAGTATTATTATATTGTACATTCCTCAATTAATTATTCCTTAGTAAAAAGCAGACAAATGTATTGATGCTGAATAATTATTATAATTAATAATTTTTTCTTTTTTTTTTTTTATAGTGTAACATTTTTTTTATAGTGTAACATTGTGTTATGCGTCCTGATTGGCTAAGAGACTAGACCAGGACTAAACGTGGACTAAACCAGGTCTAGACCAGAACTAAACCAGGTCTAGACCAGGTCTAAACCAAATCTAGACCTGGACTGGGCCTGGACCAGGTCTAGACCTGGACTAAACCAGGATTAAACCACCACGTGCCGCTGCTGGTTTTGTGCGGCTGGTTTGTGGCTATGGCTGAGACTACGCATTCCGGGCGCCGCGGTTTAATCTCGTGCTCAACAGCCCCGGTGTACGCGCGAGGCGAGGCTGCTGAGCACGAGTGAGCGCCGTTGTGCGTGAGTGCCGTTGAGTGAGCGCAGTGCGCGGTTGCCTTGTTTCGTGACCACGCGGTTCGCGTGTCCGCGATTAGCGATTAATTACAATTAATGCATTTTGTTCGACCAACATCTTGATCGATAATTAATCGTAAGTCGATTAATTGTTGACATCCCTAATATAAATATATATATATATACATATATATATATATATATATATATATATATATATATATATATAAATATATATATATATACATATATATATATATATATAAACTTGTGCGTGTGTGTGTGTGTGTCTACATCTGTTTTACTATGGCAGGTGATTGCTGATGTCTTAATAATACTAATACTAATTCAACAGTTAATAGTAAAAATTAGTCAAATCATATTTGAATCTGAAATTAAGTCATACCCTATTGATTTCATTTTTACAGTGTTCTTTCCACAGCTGAAACTAAGCACCTCTGGCTCAATCTTGCAATCATTAGACACTTGGTTTTCTTTTTTCCCCCACACAAAGATAACACACCAATTACTGCATTCCTCCATGATGAGTGGCTGCAGTCCTGGCCAAAGGAAACATGCTATTAGGGTTATAGGCAGTTTGAAGCAAGAGCAGGGTGGAGCTGGTTCTGCTTTGTGTGTCCCTCCAGGCCACAGTCCCTCAGCTGTGGTCCTGTGTTGTTCTAAGAGACATGGGGCGGACTCCATCTTTGTCCAAAATGGAGTGTGTGAACATTTAACAGTTTCTTTGAGTTGTTTAGTCAATTAATTGGTTCACTGAGATAATAAAGATGCATACAAAACAAAAGAAAGATGAAATTAGTGAGTCAGTTAGCCAAAGATTTGATATTTTTTAGTATATATATGTTAAAAGGCATATTAAACTCATGATTCATGTTTGATTCATCTTTTTTTTGTATGTAGTTACAGTCTCGTGAGTGCAGCTGGGGTCAGATACAAAGAGATACTTAATCGTTTTGAGAGCTTTTGCCATGCCCCTTTGTCTATCTGATTATTGACAATGTTGTTTGTTAATCTCAATCTCTATTACAGTTTGACTAATTCCTAAAGTGTGTTCCTGACTACATCCAACAGCTCAGAGCTATTTTCAACATGAATGCACCCAACATTATTATTAAAGGTCCCATGGCATGAAATTTTCACTTTCTGAGGTTTTTGAACGTTAATGTGAGCTCCCCTACCCTGTTTAGGCCCCCCCCATGGCTAAAAGTTGTGAAATGTCTAAACTGAGCATTTGCGGTCCTTTTCTGCGTTAGAAAAAAACACAGCTCAAACGGGCGATTCTGAACAAGGCACCTAATTAACGTCAGATCGAAAAAAGAAATGCAAATGCAGTTCCACCCCCGTCTGGATGTCCACCCCCTGTCTCTGGAAATCACGCCCAGAGCGTTTGGACCGCGAAGGAGCTACGCAATGCGAAATTGTTTTTTTATTTGCCTGGAGGCACGTGCGAGTGTTTCTAGGCTCGGAAGTCCTTTACCCGACCCTCTGGACCTCTGAAACAGCAGTGGTTTAATTTTATTTTCTGTGAAAATGTGTTTTTTTTCATTGAGATGCCTCTCATTTCTCCCATCGCGCTTAAAACGCGGAAGTGGGGAGACAGCGCACAGAGCTGTCTCCCAGCGGCGCCCCACCCGCTCCTCTAACCCTATCTCTGTCCTTCTCATTTGCATTCAAGCAACAAGGCCCAGAATGAGTCGTTCAGAGAGAGATTTTGTGACTCTGACTCTGTACATGTGTCTTTCTCATGCACTGAATGTTGATTTTGAAGAAGGATTCATTTACAGTATTAGGGAACCATTAAGGCACCATATAAAAGCATCAAGAAGTACCATGTCATGGAACCTTTAAGAATCAAGTGCAGATTAAAGTCATTACCCACAAAGATGGAGATTGTTTAAAAGATGAGCAAGTATAAAACTTCAAACTCAATATACCTTATACTCATAGAAACAACTTTTGATTACAGTACTTTGAACACATTTTAACTCATCTATGAGTTAAGGTAGGTATGACACTGCTGTTTACATGTGTGACCACATTGTTAAATTTAAACTATTAAAGCTGTTAAGTTAGTTCTTTATGGTCAGATTGTGTTAAAACAAAACTCAGACTAAAGACTAATTTGAGTTACACAGCTTCACCCACAGGGAATGCTGATGACATCAGTTGCAAAGTATCAATACATAGCTTTTCTGGTGAAAGGAAGTGTCTGAGATGTTATCACTGAGCTTGGAACTACTCTATCTCCACAGAGACAAGTTACAGGTGAAATTGTTAATCAGTAAGAATACATCTCAAGTTATTTTTAGGCAATACAATCACCTGCAATTAATGCTAAAAAAAATAAAATAAAATAAAATAAAAATCCATGGAGACACGCAGGTAGCAAACCCCCCACCAGTAAAGTTACATACTGCACCTTTACATCTACAATTCAAGATTAGCATTGCTTAATTGATGCAGATATTCCTTCATTTCCATCTAAAACCGACATTCTTTTGTTTGTCTATAATACAAATGCAAACTTAGCATTCTCTCCCTCACACTCCGACACCTCCACAAAACCATTACTTTAGATGGGACCACATTTCAAACTGGACATTGTTTTTTTTACCGTTGTTCCCAAGAACCTCTGCCAGTGTATCGAAAAACGTACTACCTTTAACTCACCAAGGTCACCAAGGCTAAAATCCAAAATGTCTGCTCTTATATTTGATATTTTTGGAGTATAGGTTAGTGTTGTTGTGATTAGGGTCTGTGGGGTTCACTGTAACGCCTATGAAGGTTGGTATTTCAAATCGTCGTCTGGACAATTTAAATTTATTGTGTGTCCATAGTCAACTGCAGTTACTGAAACTACCTTGATTGTGTGAATGTAAGAGTTTTATTGTGGGATTGAACTGAATGGACATCCTGATTGCACAATGCGGCAAATTGAAAAGCAATAATACAGCATTGATTACCCAATTGCTGTCTTTAGCAGGGTATAAATGTCTTTTCTACTTCAAAGGTACCACCATGACAACAGTTAAGCAGAAGTACAATGCAATCGAAATACTAAACCAATGCAATTCCCCATACCTGTGTCTCTGGGATGATAGGGCCATCTTCAGACGAGCTTCTATAGAACGTGGACAGAGGTGATGCAACAATGACTGGGTTTGGTCGGATAAAGCCACTCAGATCACAGCTAGGGATGTCATTCTCCTCCTAGAAAAAAAAGATGAATGAAATGTTTAAAAAAAAGTATTATTTATTGTGCAAAATTTAAGGCAACAGTAACACTCAGCTGTAACAATTTGTCTGTCATAGCAAATAGTTTGAGTATAATAACCATGTAAATGATAGAGTGGTAGTCCAAGAACTGATACTTGAGGTACACCTTGGTAAAAAGGAGATGGGGCTGAGTAGATTCTCTTAAATGAAAAAAAAAAAAGCATATAAATGATAAAAAGCAGTAGTCCAAGTTCTGACACTTGAGGTACATCTTATTAAATGGGAGACAGAGCTGAGCAGATGCCACCAAATAAGAAAGAAAGTTAATCAAAATCTGGAATTTGATATTGTTTAATAGTTGGCAACATTTTGTGTGTCTTCTCATCCCGCAACTTCAGCCATTTTGAGTTAATAGAACGAAGTATAAGCTGTTATTGTGGAAATTATGATGAGTAAGGGGTTTCTAATATAGTCTCAAACGTCGGGCGTTACTGATAACAAAATGCCTTGGGGTAAACTGGCAAGGATGTGGCAGTCATTCTGTGCTTTTGTTCTTTCCACCACCAATCTCACTCATATTGATAGCTAGGCAAGAGATGTGACCTATCTTGATGTTGCATTCATTAGAAATAGTTCAAGAATAGTACTTACTTTCTTCATGACCAGCGTGTCCATCACATAGAAGACATTCCATGGCACCCACACTGTCCTGTACTGCGTGAGGAATGGGGCACGCTCAAAACTCAGGGTCAATGAAGCTCCCCCATTGGCCAAGAGATCAAACCTAAACAAAACCAATGAAAAATACAGTCAGTCTCTCAATTATTACGCATAATGGGTTTTAAGTGTTGAAAAGAAAAGTACAGTAGATTAAAGCTTGATTTAACAAAAAACAGGTGTCATCTACTTTAGTCATTCTAATCAGAACTATTTTGTAATTTGTTTTTTTTTCTAACCGTGTGACTGCTGGGTTATCTCTACATATGACATATCTGCTGCCAATGTCCAACCTGGAAGTAAAATTTGCATTGGAAATATATATATATTTTTTTCAGATTAAGGTTAGGATTAGGGTTAGGTTCAAAATCAAAATCTGGAAGTTTTTATATTGACTGATCATTGGAGACATTGTTTGTGTTCTTGTTCTGTAACTTCAGCCATTTTGAGTGAATGGAATGTATAAGCTGTTGTTGTGGACGTTAAGATGAGTATGGGTTAATGATTTTTTTCACAGTCAGGTTAAGATGAGGATTAAGATAACGTTATCTTTAAGAGCAGTTCATTTGGTAAAGATTAAAACATAAGGACAGGTTAGCTAGAGGTCTTGACAGAACTGCAATGGAGAAAAAAATGACTCAGAAAAAAAACAAAATTGGAATTATAATTATGTTACTGTGTTTAATGAAATGAGTATTGTAACATGTCAAATGCACTTTAAACAGTTGATATAATCCTTATTGTGGCTACCATCCAATAGCCGTGAGCCTATTAAATTTGCACATCTGCCCTTCTGATCCATGTACATTGTTGACATGTAAACTGCCTTGTCTAAATGCATGTGTGGTTGTTGATTTCCATTCTGATGTATGTGCATATCATTACCTCCACATATGCTTTAGCTTTGTGTTTAGGAGCCCTTAACCTCCTGCATGCGAGGAGAGTGGGCGTGTGTGTGTGCGTATGTGTCTGTGTGATTGATTGAGTTCATGTGAATCTAATGCATTTTAAAAGAGTCTTTGCTGTTTGGACCGCCCACACACAATGCCAGGAGACAGACAGGAGAGCAGGGACACAGCCAAGCATATGTTTAGTGAAGTAGCCATCACTTTGCTGAGCTGGTGTTTGATTGCACAAAAGTGTATTTGATATATTTTCCCTTATGTGTCTACGTATATGGACAAACCAACAGTTATTCACCAGGACATTTCAATAATAATTCAATAACCACATCTGTCAGACTGAAGAAAGCTGGAGCATAAATGGCTGCATTTATTATTCACCATTGGCAATTTTTGCTATTGCAGGTATGAAGCTCCTATATTACGCAAATCGACTCTAGACTCGACGTTTGTTGTTACCTCGTCCTAAACATACCCTGAGTTGTGTTTTGTTTCATTCACACTTGTTTGAGTAATACTGCTCTATTGGGCTATCTACATGTCCCAGGCTCAAAATGCTGTTTAAACCTTGTGATGTCATGAAGCAGTAGTTTTCAAGTTAACAACTACCTTTTTACCTTTTGTTTAGTAGAGACTGGATTGTCTGAGATTATCCAAATGATGCTAGTGAAGGTGTATGGAGTTTAAAAACATAGTGGAGCACTGACACATGACATCGCAAGATGGAGTGTTTTCTGTTTGAGAGAAGAACTCAGCCTATATATGTTAAATGTGTGAATGAAACAAAACAAAACTCTGGGTTTGTTTTTGATCAAGAAACAAGATTAGAACATAGATCAGATAACCAGTACCTGATTCTTAAAAACTTGAAAAATCAGAAATAGTTCTGAACGGTTTCCAGTGGTCTTAAGTTATTCCTCAGTTACCTTTTGCATTCTGAGTGTCCTAATTATTCACCAGTTTATAAGCTCTTTTAACAGCTTTCTGAGACAAAAGTGAAGTTTATCATCACGGTAAAACTAACAACAACTAGCATGCTAACCATGCAATTCTTGACCAACAGACAACAAAATGCCTTATAATTAACCACCAGACCAAGTTACAGGTCAGAAGTATTTTACAGCATGACGAACACCTGTAATTGTATAAACACAAGACAAATTTGTTTAATGCTGTATTGTGGAACATTACAGTACAGTACTTCCAGTGTAATTTAATTATGTTTAAAAACAAAACAAAAACATCTATAAAAAAGACTTCTGGATAGCAGGTTCACAACTTGTTGGTATTCAAACCAACTGTCACTGGTGAGATGGTGATGCTAATGTGAATTTGGTTTGTCAGTGGGAGGTACTTTTGCTCCAAGCTCTTTCTGAAACTTTGGTAAAGTTGCAGAATATTAGATGATATGAATTCAACTATATTTTCCATACAACTAAAAATATACTGGAGATGTTTTCTTTTACAACTTTCAAACTACATGTATCTGACACAATTCCAGTAGCACACTACATTTCAAATGTGGTTCGATAACAGTGAGGACACTTTGGCCTCAAAGTCAAGTCTGAGACACTAATGCATATGTGAATCTACATAACGCAACAGTGCTAAAGAATAATTATAATAATAAAAGTTTCTTCTCATAAATATTGTATACATTACTATAAGTTTTTGACTTGTATATAAATGCAGTTATCCTCTGTGTCTCTAGACCAGGGGTGTCAAACATGCGGCCCGGGGGCCAGATCCGACCCTCCAAGACCTTTAATCTGGCCCTCGGCTGATTTTCTATTAAACTATTTTTATTATATTTACATTTTTTATTAAAATATTGGTCATTTTCTGCACCTCTTTTCTGTGCAGTTTAGCATAGCAGCGTCTCCAGCGCCTCTGTGCGTGGCCCCTCCCACCAGAGCAGCACAAATGAAGACTTGCCTCTTTTCAAATGTTCTTAAAGGACCATCGTTTTGACTGTCGACAGAGACACCCTCATCAGCAAAATGTCAAAAATGAGAAAAGTGGACACAGAGTGCAGGATTTTCCAAGGAAAAATTGACTAATTCCTATTTGTTCAGGGAGGTGAATGGGAAACCTGTATGCTTGGTGTGTTTGCAACAAGTGAGGGTGCTCAAGGAATATAATCTTAAACGCCACTACAAGACACAACATTTCAAACAATACAATCACTTGAACGGAGAAATGAGAAGACAGAAGATAAACAAATTACTGCTGGGACTGAAGAAACAGCAGTCTGTATAGATTTGTGTTTCTCTGGACGAATATTTGCTATTTTTGGTGCATATATGCCATGAGATTTCTGATCCGGCCCCTTTGGGATCAAAGTAGGTTGGATACGGCCCCCAGGTCAAAATGAGTTTGACACCCCTGCTCTAGACATATTCAAATTAAATTAAACTTTTATAGATAACAACTGTAATGCTGATTTACTCTTATTTACAAAATGACACGATGACCAACTCGTGCATTAGTCAAGAGTCATGAGTCTCTCACTTGGGTTGCCAGTTTCAAAGCTGAAATCAAGTCGGTTAAAGCCTAAAATGCTTCTCTCTGATCTGAATCCTCACCACTTAAACCCCAGAACCTGCAGCCAATCTTTACACAGTGCTAGTGCAGCCTCTGCAGCTCAGTGAGGGAATTCTGGAGGTTCTGAGCTTTCACATGAGGCATGAGTCCTCTACATGATGCAGGTTAAGACACCAGCAATAGGTTTAGTTATCCTATTTAATACAGTATCCTTTTTTAAAACTCAGAGTGCAGGCTTCATACAGTACCTTTGGACACTAAATGGACAAATATTTCTTATATTTTTATATTACAGCAAGTTTTGTTGTACTTATAATAGCATAGAGCAGTCCTACTCACATGCCATCCTTGCGCGTGACGGTGTACCCATGTTCAGGGTAATGGACGAAGGTCACATTGACTCCGATGAGGGGCGTCCCGTCAGCTGTGAGCACCTGGCCCCGGATTATAGACACCAAACTGTGGAGGGGAAACAAACATAGATGGGATAACTCAAAGGATTAACTACATTTGCAATATTTTTCATATTTTATAACCTGTTGAGAACAGTGGGAAATATGTGATGTTGAAATGGATAATTTATATGGCACTAAGAGATAGATGATTTGCAATATAAAGGTGTACTATGCAACTTTCCCATTGACAGCATGCTTCTTGTCACCATGGGGATGTTATTCCTTTAATGGAAATGTTCCACAGTAAGACACATTTCCACATCTCCATGACACAGTCCTCAACTAGAAAAGTTACACAATGCTTACCTGGCCAGCCAAATGATATCTCTCTGTATTTCCTATACACCGCGATACCATTTGGACACTCTCCATCCACTCTCGCTCCTCCGGTTCCAAACCGACTCCGCGATTCTGATTCGTTCAAAGATGGTGACGTCAGTGCACCCGCCTTTGCCCGCAAAGTCACTCTTAGGCAGCGGAAGTTCCGCCTCAGTTTTGAATCAAGATGGCGCAATCTCTGATTGGTTCACTTAGCTGTCTGTCTACGCGCAACCGCAGCGCATTCTGTGGATCAAGCGTTACCAGACTCACTCGCTGGTACAGCGATGAGTCATGGATTCTTCCAGGCAAACACAATGCACCTTTAGGGACTGAAATTGGATTAAGTTTGGCAAAGGTGCATGCACCTTTAGAACAATTTTCATATACTCATTTACTCATAAAACTATGCTTAAAGGGACAGTGTGTAAGATTTTTACCCGTTAATTACTGAAATTGAAGATACCCATTCAAAAATACATTGTTTTCCAAGCCTTTTCACTTCCATCATGAAATCAAAGTATTCTTTTGGACTTAGATATAGTCACATAAAAGGGGGATCTTCTAGCCTGGGAATTCCCAGGCCGCTTCCGTTCGTTTCGAACTGGAATGCGGCCTGGCAGCTCGTCCAAGCGAGAGTCCCAGATTTAGGGCCCCAATCAGAGAGCGGGGGAGGGGTGGAAAGACGGTGACGCGTACTACATGACAAACGGAAGCTTGTAGTTTGAACTGACAACTGACATGATTGGCTATGGACTTACGTATACGCTCAATGATAGACATTCATAACGCCCAATAAACGGCCGTTGGCAATCGCTAACCACACCTCCGCTACGGGATTTTTCGAAGCGAGCTCCCAGACCCATATCTCACTTGTGATATGGTCAGGTGTTAACCAGACTAGGGATCTTCCCCATGCAGAGGCAATACGAGAGCCGCAGAAGGACATTTGGGCTCCGCCTTCGCCTTCAGCAAGGCTCGTGGTTTTGGGTAAACAACACAAGCATGGTGCCGGATCAGACGTCGTAATGGATCTAACACGTGTTTTGGACTAAATAGTTTTACTGGATGTTATTCGCTGGATCCTTACGGACAAATTGAGAGCAAGTTTATGGTGAAATACAGAGTTTGACCTGTGCAAAGCATTCTAAGGTAAGCTAACCTCGTTTTGTGCTTTTCCGTATAAAAGCCCCATGTGCTCGGGGAGTGACTGTTGTGCAGGGAAATGAATTGCATAGTCAAAAAGAGGAGACTGTAAGGTTTCATTTGATGTGTAGAGTGTCATGGTACATGATCGGGAATGTGTGTTTTCATGAGAAAAGAAAAAAAAAAATAACTGGGACCGTGTTTTATTTATACAGTAGCGCCCGGGTGACCCTCGAGGTCTGCCGTAGCTAAAACAGAAAGTGCAATAGCACCATCCACCTATGCGCCACAAATCCTACACACTGGGGCTTTAAGGTAAACAAAAACTACCCCTTTGTTTCTATAGGTTCAGATTATTTCAACGCATGGTACCACTTTATAATAACAATACTTTTAATAGCCTTAATAAAGTTAGAAAAAAAAAACCTTAATGAACAAATTGTTGATTAAGAATGTTTCAAGCTCTTGGATATTAAGAAACTATAATGAAGTCTTGGTTCATGTTTTATAAGGGCTAATTACAATGTATTTTTTTATAGTTATATATGGTTCTTATATCACAGATTGATAACATTATCCACTCACAAGTATCATCCACATAATTTGACTTGTTGACTTTTGCTATACATTCACCTTCTCCACCTCCCAGAACTATCTCATTTGCATTAGGTTTTCTTTCTGCGTGGGGCGTCTCATTGTAAGAGCAGAGATCAGTGATGCTTGACTCCAACTCAAAACATTTGAGCCGAGCTGTGGGAGCAGTGTAATGGGACAGCAATATTACCAAGCGGGCCACCGTGGCACCTCTCTCTCTCATTTACATATCTGTGTGCGCTGCTGCCTTCATCAGACACATTCAAGTGAACTGGAGGAGATAATGACCAGAAAAGAAGAAGAGGGCCGATGAAGAGCTTCTCCACTCATTCTTCAACCTGCCATATAGATCCAGGGTGTTCCTGTCCACATGAGACCTTTGAATTGACTCATGATGGATTATGATTTGCAGTTACACTCATGCATCATTTTGACGTTACACTGGTGTTTAAAGGGCCCATACTTCCATATATTCTGAGCTATGTTATAATATTGTTTTGTTTCATTCACACATGTTTAAAGGTCCCATGACATGGTACTTCTTGATGCTTTTATATGGCTCCTTAATGGTTCCCTAATATTGTAAATGAATCCTTCTTCAAAATCAACACTCACTGCATGAGATATGACTCTGACAGTCTTCATGAGGCTAGATATGTGTCTAAAATGCTTTATTGTGGGTGTTGCTGCTTCAGTGCAAATGAGAAGGACAGAGAGATTGGCTAAGGAGGGGGGGGGGGACGGGTTTCCCCCGCTCGAAGCGCAGCTCGGCACAGCGATCTCCTCTCTTCCGTGTTTAACACAGGAAGACAGATGGGAAACTTTGCAATGAAAAAAAGCATATTTACACAGAAAATAAAATTAAACCACTAGTATTTCAGAGGTCCAGAGGGTCGGGTAAGGGACTTGCGAGCCTAGAAACACTCGCAGGTGCCTCCAGGCAAATAAAAAAACGCATTTCGCATTGTAGCGCATTCACAGTCCAAACTCTATGGGCGGGATATACAGGGACACTGAGCGGAGACAGAGGGGGGGGCTGGAGCTGCATTTGCCGATCTGACGTCAAAAAGGTGCCTTGTCCGAACTCGCCCGTTTGAACACTGGTTTTGTGTAACGCAGAAAAGGACCGCAAATGCTCAGTTTAGACATTTCGCAACTTTTAGCCATGGGGGGGGGGCTAAACAGGGTAGGGGAGCTCACATTAACGTTCAAAAACCTCAGAAAGTGAAAATTTCATGCCATGGGACCTTTAATGCACAAACCATGCATATTTATAATAGGTTGAGTTCTTCTCCGAAACTGAAAACACTCTGTTCCAACTGTGATGTCATGTGGTAATACAGGAAGTGCTCCACTGTATTTTTAAACACCATACTGCTTCACAAGAATCATTTGGATCATTTTCGTGCTGGTGTTGCCAATTTCTACCAAAAAAAAAAGGTAAATGCAGTTGTTAAATTTGAGCTTGATGATGAGCTTTGGAGATGTAGACAGACTAATAACAAAGGATTACTCAAACATTTGTGAATGAAATGAAAAATAACTCCAGGTATGTTTTTGAGGAGGTAACATTATAACATGGTTTATGTGTAACGTAGGACCTTTAACGTTGACTACAGTAAAATTCCAATTACTATGACCTCATGATTCTTGCCTGGAAGAATCCATGACTCATTGCTGTACCAGCGGCGAGTCTGGTAACGCTTGGTCCAGAATATGCTGCCGTTGGGCGTAGACAGACAGCTAAGTGAACCAATCAGAGAACAGTTAACGGATAGCGACGTGAACCAATCAAACAAAAGAAAAGAAAGAAAAGAAAGGCCTCTAGAGCTGTCAGCTGCTGTGGTTTTAAGGAATCGATGTGTTTTAGGTCATTTAAGACCAATTTTACAGCTGAATGGAAGGGACGTTCAGTTCTCCAATGCGCCATCTTGATTCAAAACTGAGGAGGAACTTCCGCTGCCTAAGAGTGACGTTGCGGGCAAAGGCGGGTGCACTGACGTCACCATCTTTGAACGAATCAGAATCGCGGAGTCCGTTGTTAACCGGGGGAGCGAGGGTGGAGCGAGGGTGTCCAAATGGTATCTCGCTGTATAGCAAATACAGAGAGATATCATTTGGCTGGCCAGGTAATCATGATTCTATAGTCCAATAATATTTGATACAGATGTATGAAAAGCACCTATTGATTTGGCCTGTCCTAAAATACCACTGGGAAACCACGTGTGGTGAGAAAGCAAGACTCTGGGACCCTGGGAATCCAAAACTGAACCAGGATCTTGGTTAGAAATACCGAACTGGCAGATTAGCCCGAAACAATAAAGAAAACACCAGAATATGTATTACACCAGAAGATAGAGCGGGTTAATATGAACATTTTAAGACCAAAATGATTTGAATAGATCTATTAGATTAAACAGATACAAAACTTACATGGTTGTGCATGTTCAAGTGTGATATTTTAATATTAAACGTTAATTTGTAAGAATGTAAAAAAAAAAAAAAAAAAACGGGGCATGGAATCCACTCATTGCACAGACATTTATTTAAAAACCAAACCTATTTTAGTACAATACAAATACTATTCCATCCCTCCTTGCCTTGACTCACATTATCACATTTACATTATTAAAAAAAAAAAAAAATTCAAAGCAGAAATATCTGTTTTTGCCAGTGAACCCTTGATAATTTCTTTTATAAGACCTTGATGGTGCTTGGTCGATGAAAAATCACTTGATATTTTTTTCTTTTTTTGCCAATTTCAAAATGATTAAATCTCAGCATTCAAACTGAAGCACTGATCGGATCAAAGCCTTTTAGATTTCTCCTGATCTCATTCATGAAGCATTAACCACTCGGGGAGATATGTGTAAATATTCTCAGAGCAAATCAAATCAAACAAGTCGTGGGATTATTCAGATTCAGATATTCAAGTATCTGTGTTGCATTCAGTACGACTTTTAGAAACAATGTCAAGGAGATGCTTATTTTGTCTATTTAAAGGTCCCATGGTATGAAATTTTCACTTTCTGAGGTTTTTGAACGTTAATGTGAGCTCCCCTACCTTGTTTAGGGCCCCCCCCTCACGGCCGGTGCCACGAGGGGGCGTTTTGGTGGCTCACGTCATCAGTCCCGCCCCCTCAGATGTGAGAGTTGCGCTGTGTTGCGCATTGCCCATATGCGCTGTGTTTGCGCTTGTGGTGGAGGGCTACGTGGTGTTAATGTACTGTCTCTTGGCGTTGCTCAGATCAGTTGTTGGTTTGCTTTTGTGGTATACAGGAGATCACTTGACCGAGGGTCTACATTCAAATAATAATAATTTAAAAAAATCTCATCACTTTTTACTCTTACTCAGTCAGTCTCTTACAAAGGTGTAGTCTAAATACACGAGCTCTCGAGGAGCGCGCCTGATCCATTACGCACGCGAGGAGTGGGATATGTGTGTGTGTGTGTGTGTGTGTGCGACTCGCGACGCGACCCCGCCCCCTGTGATAAACTCATCGCCCCCTTAATATTTTATGTCTGGCGCCGGGCCTGCTCCCCCTTATGGCTAAAAGTTGCAAAATGTGTAAGCTGAGCATTTACGATCCTTTTCCGCATTTGAAAAAAAGACAGCCCAAACGGGAGATTCTGAACAAGGGAACTTTCTGACGTCACACTCGCAGAAAGGTTTCCACCCACCGTCTGGATGTCTACTCACCGTCTCTGGAAATCACACCCAGAGAGTTTGGACCGCAAACGAGCTTCGAAATGCGAGATGCGTTTTTTTATTTGCCTGGACAAACGTGAAAGTGTTTCCAGGCTCGGATGTCCTTTATCCGAGCCTCCGAACCTCTGAAACAGCAGTGGTTTAATTTTATTTTCTGTGGAAATGTGTGGGTTTTTTTTTATGGAAAGTGTCTCATATCTTCCTCCGCTCTTAAAACACGGAAGTGGGTGACAGCGCACAGCGCACCGCTGAAGAGGACACAGCGGAGTATTTGGCCACAACTCACCCGCTGCACTGGCCTGTCTCTGTCCTCCTCATTTGCATTCAAGCAATAACGCCCAGAATAAAGCGTTTTAGAGACATATTTAGCCTCATGAAGACAGTCAGAGTCATATCTCATGCACTGAGGCTTGATTTTGAAGGATTCATTTACAGTATTAGCCATATAAAAGCATCAAGAAGTACCATGTCATGGGATCTTTAAATTAAATTTGATATATAGCCATAGACTGCATATATAAATGGACATACAGTAGCTAAGCTGCTATGCCATGTTCCAAATAGGAAGTGAGCATGGGCACGTTTCTGGCTTCATCAACTCCAGTTCACTGTGTACTGAAAAACTGCTTCTCTATCTGTAACTGCTGCTGTGAGCCTCATAATTTTGGACTTAAAATGTTTATATTAACCAACTCCACAAGATCCTGGTGTTTTTATTTCACTATTTTGTCCGTCAATCAAGATATGAACATTAATATCAGACAAATCCGGCACATTCTTTCCCCAAGGTCGCTTTCACTAACATTACCAACACTTTGACTGACAGCGTTGCTCCCTCCTAAACCACTGATGTGGGTGGGAAAGGGTGTTACCGTCAACAGTCTTACTCTGGATTGGCTCTTTGGAATTCCAAATATGGAGCTCCAAATTTGCTCTTATAACTGCTAGCCTTGACCAGCTTCATATATCTGGAGCTGAGCACTATGGATGATGTCACACTCAGTCCACTTCTTTATAGTCTATGATTCCTGTATCTATATGTGTTTGCATAAGAAATCTCTCAAAATACATCCATTTTTATCATACTAGCTCAAAATCTGGCCTGTTAACGACATGCAGGCCTATTAACGACATGCAGGCCTATTACTGCACCATTAAAAGCACATTTTATTCTATATCAGACTGAGACTTGTGTTTTGTCACAAGACCCAAATGTCCTCACTTCCTCCAACATGACCACACAATGTCACTTTGCTGCAGGGCTGATCTGACATAAACCTTTTATAACTCCATTGATTTTAGCTCATGAGTTACTTACATTATAAAGAACAAATTAATGTCCAGGTATCTGAACCCTCCAGCACCAAACTCATAAATGCTCCAAATAATTAACTGCCATCGAATCCATGGAGGACAAAAACTGCATTTGGGCTGTGGTCAAATATTCGGCTGAAGGATCATTTCAGAAAGATCATGCACTTAAAAAAATAATAAATCCTAAAACGAAGACAAAACAGATATATTGTATCATTTTTACATACCGGAAACTTTATTTTGCTAAATTCATCTACACTAAAAATATGTTTATTTTAAAGCAATGAACTGTGTTTATGTTTAACAAATTAATAATTTAGGTTAATTTAAGTACAGATTTGAACTAGATTAAATGTAAATTATGTAACTTTTCTGGTGGACCTGCTTGTTTCCATGGATATCGTTATTGCTTTGCTTGCGAACACAGATGGTCATGGTCATTTTAATGTGTCACTTTTCACCTTCAAGGCACTCAAAGCACTTTACATCAAGGAGCCACTCACATTCACTGGGGGAAAGGGTGGTTAAGTGTCTTGCCCGAGGGCACATCGACAGCATTCATCTCTGGGAACACCACCAACCTTCAGATGAGTGGACGAACACTCTACCAACTGAGCTACTGATGCCAAGTTACCGGTCACAGTCAGATTAGTGGAGAAGTGATCCCTCTCACAATAAGAATGAATGTTTTTCAAGATATTTTTGAGCAATTCTAGCATCTGTAATTGAATAAATGCAAGATAATTGAGTTTAATGCCATAGAGACAAGCAGATGGTTGACACACCTGAAAAGTTATGACTGAATAGATTTCAGTTAGTTTTTTTTTTGCTGTGAAAATCATTATATATTGGCAGCCTTTAATATATTACACTTTGAGATGTATTTTCCGACCACCATCTAACTACCACAAGCACATGTTAACCTATTTCTCCTCAATTTCTTTTCTTTTCTTTCTCTTGCCATGAATGAACGCACTGAATGCACTTGGTACATTGGAGCGAAATGGGCGGTTGGGTCATTTTGAACAGAGCCGAAAGAAAGCAGGAGGTGGTCAGTGGAGAAATAAAAAATAATAATACGAGCACTATTATAAAAGCAGGCTCAAAGCAATTTCGCTGTATTAATTTTTTAGAAGGCGCCGCGGGCCAGTCTGCAACCACAAACACCTCCTGTCACTGTGCGAAGAACTGATGTAAATTGGTATTGATTTAAAATACAATAGCGCTTTCATAGATCATTTTAGTTAGCTAACTTTGGTTGATGCATTCAAGGGGTCATTATAATACTTCAACTGATCTTCTACACACTCTTCTAAGTAACTTCATGCTTTGTTTCACTTTAAATCTCATCTTTGGTCTTTCCATAGGACTCTAAACTGATAATGGCATTATTTTGGTTGATCTCGAACCAACTTAATCTAGACATTTTACCTTCAAAACACCTAATATGAATTTTTATTGAGATTCCTTAATTCAATAAAGTAATTCTTCATCCTGGCATATGAAATCATTTCTGTGTGTTTGACCCATTTTCAATGCCCCTAGAATCATGTCAGGAGAGGTGGGTAACCGCACTGCATTATCCATCTCCAGAAATTGAGCTGAGTTTGGTAGGTAAAAGTCCTATATTAAACAAAATGGATTCTTGTGAGATTTAAAGGAAAATTAATGTTTTTTTTTTTACAATCTGAGCCTTCTTTCGGCAATAAAACAAGTAGTTTTACTCAGCAGTTTGGTGTCAATTGGAGCAGTATTGCAGAAGTTATGTTGAGCCGTTCTGTTCTACTCATGATCCCGTATCCGTTAGCGTGAGTGCTCGGGGCACTGATTTGCGCTCTCCAAATAACACAAACTTTAGCACTTTTCAAATCACAGAAGATCGCTGTGTCAGGGTAGACTTTTAGTAGATTCCAAAACGGCCTGAAACCCGATATCGCAACAGAAAAGTAAAGTTCAGAGCGGTGTTAGCTTCTTTCGGACTAGCGGTGTTTACAAAACAGCTGAGTTCACGCATGCGCACTGTCCTCTCTGATGACGTCATCAAATGAAACTATAGGTGGATATCGGGTTTCAGGCCGTTTTGGAATCCACTAAAAGTCTACCCTGACACAGCGATCTTCTGTGATTTGAAAAGTGCTAAAGTTTGTGTTATTTGGACACCGCAAAGTAATGCCCCGAGCACTCACGCTAACGGATACGGGATCATTAGTAGAACAGAACGGCTCAACATAAGTTCTGCGATACTGCTCCAATTGACACCAAACTGCTATGGGTGAGTAAAACTACTTGTTTTATTGCCGAAAGAAGGCTCAGACTGTAAAAAAACGTTAATTTTCCTTTAAGCCATGTTAGAATGTGTACCTCATCAAAAACATACCTGGAGTTTTGTTTCATTCACACGTTTGAATATTCATTATTATTAGTCTGTTTACATGTCCACAGCTCAAAATACTCTGTTCCACCTTGTGATGTCATGAAGCTACCAAGTTAACAGCTCGCTTTTAAATTTAGTTATGGAGGTGGACAATTCCAGGCCTGAAATGAACCAAATGATTCTAGTCAAGGTGCTTGGAGTAAATTGTGTTTTCAGTTTGAAGAACTCAGCCTAAATATGAAGTGGGTTTGTGTGTTGAACATGTGTAAATGAAAAAACAAACAAACAAAACAAAAAAAACACAACTCCGGATATGTTTTTCATGAGTAAACAACATTATAACAAATCAGCCAGAGAATTTGCCTATATTACGCATGTTTTAGGACGAAAAGCACCCAAAGGAACCCCAAAAGAAAAAGGGAGAACATTCAAACTCCCCAATAGGTCTGGGAATCAAACTTTGGAACTTAATGTTGTAGGGCAAGCCTGCTAACGACTCTGCCATCTATGCATCTAAACCAGGGGTGTCAAACATGCGGCCCGGGGGCCAGATCCGGCCCTCCAAGACCTTTAATCTAGCCCTCGGCTGATTTTCTATTAAAATATTTTAATTATATTTTAATTTTCTATTAAAATATTGGTAATTTTCTGCGCAGATTAGCATAACAGCGTCTCCAGTGCCTCTGTGCGTGGCCCCTCCCACCAGAGCAGCACAAATGAAGACTACGCTGCAAAAAAGCGTGGCCAAAATTTAAGATATAAACCCTTAAATCTATCAGCAAATTACTTAAAAGTAGTGAAATTATCTGTCCATGCAGCAAGATCATTTTACTTGACAAGTTCTCTTAAAATAAACTCCCTCTGGAAAAGAATGAAGCAGTCTCTGGTCTAGTAAATAAATAAGTCTACTAACAAGATGAATAACCTGATATAAGTTTTAAAATCTTGGCCAGATCAGAGAAATTTGTAGTGTAAACCATGACTAAATTCTGTGAAATGCAAACAAGTTACTGTTAAAACATTGTGTTGAACATTGTGTTCTTAAAGTTTTAGGTTGTTCATAATGCGTGAAAAGTCCCTCAGTCGTCCAGGTAGAATCCATGATAACAGGAGAAGTTCAATTTGTCAACTGGACAAAGTTTGTTTGGTTGAAAACGTTTCGCCGCTCATCCGAGAGGCTTCGTCAGCTCTAATAAGAATACTGGTAAGCCTAGATCAAGCAAACAGGGAAACAATAGGGCTACCCAGGTTAGGGCCAGAGGTGTGAAAAACAGGCGTGTAGGGATGAATAGGGATCGTTAGCTAGACGCCAGAGAAACAAAAGACGGAAACCAATGAGATAGTTCCGGAAAGTAGTTAGCTAGGTAGCTCCTCCCTACAGCAAGATATAAGCAAGTGTCTTACCAGTATTCTTATTAGAGCTGACGAAGCCTCTCGGATGAGCGGCGAAACGTTTTCAACCAAACAAACTTTGTCCAGTTGACAAATTGAACTTCTCCTGTTATCGTTGTTCATAATATTATAATATTTTGTAAAACAAAGAGTTCATCAAATAAAAAAAAAAAGTCTTCTGTAATAGATTTGCATTTCTCTGCAAATATTTTGGACTTACTGCTATTTTTGGGGTATATTTGCCATGAGTTTTCTTTGGGATCAAAGTAGGACCAGAATGAGTTTGACACCCCTGATCTAAACCATAAGATAATGCATTTACCTTCTCTCTTTGGGTAATTGCAATGTCCATCTATGTATCAAGTAAATATATTATTTTTGCAAACAGCATTTTGTTTCCACCTCCAAAACATGAACATTTTTGTTGTTATAAATTGGTATTGACCCAAAACATAACACAGTCTCCTTCGCTAATTGCTACCCAATAATTTCAGTGTCTGCTATTAAGCGCATTTTTCCATCCATTAAATTAAAAGAAATACGTTTTTAAACCAACACAATCGATACAAAAACGCATTCAAAACTCTCACTGTAGTCTGTATGAGAAAACATTTTTATTATCAAGCTGTGGCCTCTGTTTTTTTATACAGCGTTCAGGCGCACATGGAAAAATGGGACAAAAGCGAAGCAAATAGTGGCGTCGGACTGCAATCATTGCAATAGCCCAGCCTTCACCACGGCGACGCTTATCATACTTATTGAATGTTGAGTTGAAGGAGACTGTTTTTTCTGTATACGCCGTAAGCTATTTTTTGTTTGTTTTTGTTTATTTATTACAAATTTATCCAGACATAAGATGAGCTGTCAGGCTTATAGTGGTGAATAACACTGAGGTTAAGTTGACAGTGACCCAGAGCCAATGTGGAATTATTACGAGCCAAAACATAGAAATGACAAACATGATGAAAGGCAGGCTCAGCTCTGATTGAGTTACTCTGAGAAACAGAAGCCATTTAAACAAAGTATTAAAAACTATTACATTTACAGGATAGAGGCTATATAGAAATCAGCATATGGGCCGACAATTCAAGAGTTATACTATTTAATGTATTTTTAATGCATGTTTAATGATTGTAAGACAAGATATATGAGAACTAACTGTAAGTGTGTATTTCCTCCAGTCACCTCTATGCATGGGTATACAATAAATGTCATGTTCCCGTACCTTCTGTTGAATGGGTTGTCCCCGGTGATGACGTGAGTGGACTCTGGACCGACCAGGAAGTGGATTCTCTGGTAGAACGATCTGGCAGCCTGGAGGAAACAAGCAGGTTTTTATCAAGTTTGAGAAAAGATACTGCAATAGTACACAACCTGTGTACTCTGTGTACTTTAGTGTACCAGTGTGTGACTGTTCAAATGCATTTCTTCTTTCTCAGTATTTACCCCAGTACACAGTGCATAATATGAGACAGTAATCTTTTGTGACGTGAGTACCTGTTGTGAGATGAGTATCTGTTGTGAGGAGAGTACCTGTTGTGAGTAACTGTTATGGGATGAGCACCTGCTGTAAGGTGAGTACCTGATGTAAGGTGAGTACCTATTGTGGGGAAAGTATCTGTTAAGGAGTGAGTACCTGTTATAGGGTAAGTATCTGCTGTGGGGTGAATACCTGCTGTGAGTTGAGCACCTGCTATGGGGAGAGTACCTGTTGTGACTAGAGTACCTGTTGTGGGGTGAGTACCTGTTGTGTGTAGAGTACCTGTTGTGTGGTGAGTAGCTGTAGTGAGTAGAGTACCTGTTGTGGGGTGAGTAGCTGTAGTGAGTAGAGTACCTGTTGTGGGGTGAGTAGCTGTAGTGAGTAGAGTACCTGTTATAGGGTATGTATCTGCTGTGGGGTGAATACCTGCTGTGAGTTGAGCACCTGCTATGGGGAGAGTACCTGTTGTGACTAGAGTACCTGTTGTGGGGTGAGTACCTGTTGTGTGTAGAGTACCTGTTGTGTGGTGAGTACCTGTTGTGTGTAGAGTACCTGTTGTGTGGTGAGTAGCTGTAGTGTGTAGAGTACCTGTTGTGGGGTGAGTAGCTGTAGTGAGTAGAGAAGGTGTTGTGGGGTGAGTAGCTGTAGTGAGTAGAGTACCTGTTGTGGGGTGAGTAGCTGTAGTGAGTAGAGTACCTGTTGTGGGGTGAGTAGCTGTAGTGAGTAGAGTACCTGTTGTGGGGTGAGCACCTGTTGTGGGGTGAGCACCTGTTGTGGGGTGAGTACCTGTTGTGTGGTGAGTAGCTGTAGTGAGTAGAGTACCTGTTGTGGGGTGAGTACCTGTTGTGTGGTGAGTACCTGTTGTGTGGTGAGTACCTGTTGTGTGTAGAGTACTTGTTGTGGAGTGAGTAGCTGTAGTGTGTAGAGTACCTGTTGTGGGGTGAGTAGCTGTAGTGAGTAGAGTACCTGTTGTGTGGTGAGTAGCTGTAGTGAGTAGAGTGCCTGTTGTGTGGTGAGTAGCTGTAGTGAGTAGAGTACCTGTTCTGGGGTGAGTAGCTGTAGTGAGTAGAGTACCTGTTGTGTGTAGAGTACCTGTTGTGGGGTGAATAGCTGTAGTGAGTAGAGTACCTGTTGTGGGGTGAATAGCTGTAGTGAGTAGAGTACCTGTTGTGTGTAGAGTACCTGTTGTGGGGTGAATAGCTGTAGTGAGTAGAGTACCTGTTGTGTGGTGAGTAGCTGTAGTGAGTAGAGTACCTGTTGTGGGGTGAGTACCTGTTGTGTGTAGAGTACCTGTTGTGTGGTGAGTAGCTGTAGTGAGTAGAGTACCTGTTGTGTGGTGAGTAGCTGTAGTGAGTAGAGTACCTGTTGTGTGGTGAGTAGCTGTAGTGAGTAGAGTACCTGTTGTGTGGTGAGTAGCTGTAGTGAGTAGAGTACCTGTTGTGTGGTGAGTAGCTGTAGTGAGTAGAGTACCTGTTGTGTGGTGAGTAGCTGTAGTGAGTAGAGAACGTGTTGTGGGGTGAGTAGCTGTAGTGAGTAGAGTACCTGTTGTGGGGTGAGTAGCTGTAGTGAGTAGAGTACCTGTTGTGTGGTGAGTAGCTGTAGTGAGTAGAGTACCTGTTGTGTGGTGAGTAGCTGTAGTGAGTAGAGTACCTGTTGTGGGGTGAGTAGCTGTAGTGAGTAGAGTACCTGTTGTGGGGTAAGAGCCGCGGGGGACTGACTGAGCACCTCAGCGGGGTCTGGAGATCCTTTACAGAACTGCTGTGTCTGACAGGACGGCTGCAGGCAACAGTCCGGGTCCATGCAGTCCGCCAGGCCATCTGAAATATTCACACACGTTTTACTTTTTTTTCCGAAATATACTGGCAAAAGTATTTATATATCCGTATTTGTATTTTTAGATTTCTGTATATGTCAAATTTAGAGAACTTTTCCCATTAAAAAAAAAAAAAAAAGTTTAATCACTATGGCAACCTCCCTAATCTTTCATGCATCTTTAGATTTAGAAACACCTGTTATAATTGAACTACAAAACATTTAATGTCGCACTGTTGAACATTCCAGGCAAAGCAATAAAATCTTCATGGAGGCAGCAGAAAAGTAACCTGTGTACTTTTACTACAACATATTTTTCATGTTTTTTTTACTACGTATAAAAACGGCAAAGGAGAAATTCAATTAGCCATGGACGACTGAGGGATTTTACATATGCACAAATATTTCTACATATGTTCCTACAATACAACTGTGGGAAAAACCCTGATTTATGGATATTAATCTGCTAAACCTGATCACTGCTCTATAGGGAAAGGATGGAGGGATAAAGGGAAAGAGAGAGAGTGAGAGAGAGAGAGGGATGAGGCAAGAATCAAAACAGGAGGAGACGGAGAAGCAGCAGAGGGCTGAGGGACCGACGGAGGATAAAACGGGATTAGGAATAATTATAGATGCAGGAGGGATGCTATAAGGAGACAGGAAGGAGAGACGGGAGGACTAGAGGAGATTTAGAGGGACGAGTGGACATTAGACTTACAATGGACAGAATGTGGAGAGGGGAAAAGAGATGGAATACAGACTTTGTCACAGAGAACAGGCAGTGACAAATGAAGCGCTCTGCGGGGAGATACTTTTTTTAAAATGCTAAAGCAGATTTATTTTACTTTGCTCACTTCAAAGCATTGTACAAAATGAAGGACTTAGAATTATATGCAATTTTGTGTGTTTATTTAGTGTGCAAAATGAGTAAAGAATACATTTTATCTGTAAATATAAAATTCTAAATACTAAATTAAAACGCAAAAATGACATGACACCTGGACTGAAGGTGTACGGATTTTAAAAACACAGTGGCGCACTTATTGTATTACCATATGACATCACAAGGTGGAACGGTTTAAGAGAGTTTGTGCGTTAAACGTGTGTGAATGAAACAAAACACAACTCCAGGTCTGTTTTTGATGAGATGAGGAAACTGCATTCGAACATAGATCAGAAAACGGTGTAATATGAGCTCTTTAAATGTTCATCTTAAACTTTTTTTTCCGTTTGTTTACAACATTTACAAGTGCAACCCCGCGTTTATAAAACCTTAACCGTTGCCGGGAAGAAATAAAAAGAAGGGATGCACCGAAGAGACAGTGTAAAGAGAGAGAAGAGCAGATGAATGGAGTGATAGACGGAGGAATGCGAGCTAATAAAATCTCTCCTGCCATTCGTCTCTGTTAGTTTCTAAAAGCCAATTGTACATCTGGAGACAAGCCACAGGAGACATATACACTTTTAACTTTTTTTTTATGATGACCTCACCTTTACGTTTCAACCTTCATTAAACCTTACCACGGTTCGCTGCACAAATTGCACCAAATTATCGACAAATTGTGTAAGAGTGAAAATCACAAAGTGGGTTTATGAATGCGGAGGGGGTATATCTTTTACATTATAATTGTTTTCATGTCTGGAAAATGGCAGTTATACAAGAATGTGAAGTTTAACAGCGGGGGTAGCCATTACTCATGTTTGTAAAAAGAACTATTTGGTATTAAGCAGAACCTGGAGGTCCAAGTTAGATTTGTGTACTGAACATTAAAGCCACACTGCGTAACTTTCTGGAGGTGAAATAGAAAGTTAAAACCATACTCCATGGAGACAGATACATTTTATGCCATACAGTGGAAGATTATAGTCAAAAAAGTTCAAGGCCGCATGTTTTTCAGCGCAATAAATACATACTGTGCATACAAGAAAGCGTGCTCTTATTTTAGTTTGCTTTTTGGCTAAAAAGTTACACACTGTTGCTTTAAAAACTACACCATCTTATTACGTTTCCTTCTTCTATTTATCACTTGGTTTAATGCAATTTTACTATTTGGTTTTAAAAGAGCTATTCAAACTTTTATTTATTTGTAAGTAAGTAAGTAAGTAAGTAAATTTTATTTATATAGCACATTTAAAAACAGTGAAAACTGGCCAAAGTGCTGTACAATGTCAAAAAGCTAAAATTAAATAATAAATAAATCGGCAGCATAAAATACATAGGAACATTTGACATGGCAACAACAAGTATACATACGATGAAATAAAAGAAAGGATAAAAGATGGAGATAAAAAGAGCTAAGAGGCAAAGGCCACAGTGTACAAATGAGTTTTTTTTGGAATATTTTTATGAATACTTTTGGGCATTTCGGTTGCAACATTGAAAATTCTCCATTGTTACAGATCTATATTGTGCTTGTGTCTCCTATATACTTATAATCTATGACACCCGTGGATCAGTATGTTATAATTTGCACATTTAGATTAGATTATACTGTATACTGTATCCAAATTTTGATAGAACAAAAGTGCAGCAGTAAAAATTCCTAAACACATTCTCATATCCTCTCACATCTCACGTAATGCGCGGTCAATATTTTAATTTGTTAGAAAACGTAGTACCATTAATGTCATCCCAACAAAGAGGCGTGAAGTTGTCTGTGCGTCCAGTGGATAGCCGCACCTCACGTAATGACTACACAGTGCTGACGAACCCGGCGTGTATCACCGATTGAGAAAATAAAACTGTAGAATGAAGTACAGAGGAATGAACGTATGCCAGTAGCAGTAAAAACGGGGTTTGATTGGCAATAAAAAAAAGAAAATAAGCTATTAAAGATTGTTCAAACATGCACTAATCACTCCAAATACAACTTACTAGTGTAGAGTAAGAGAGTATGTGCATAAGATCATCTATTCATCATCCGTTTATTTACTACATTGTGCACTTTAGTTATCAGATCAACCATTTTGTTTTATAGTAGACAAATCTTGCGAGAACTGATTGAAAGATGGCGAGAAAGACGTTCAATCTATTAATTTTGTAGAGAAGATTGAATGGGGCTTCCTCACTGTAGCCATTATAGGACATATAGCGCACTGTATATGTTCCCTGCTGTATTGACGAGGACGGTGGTATTTCAGAGTCATTGGAGCTTCAAAGAGGCGTTTGAACTTTGGAGCAGAGAGTTCATTCACATCACAACATCAAGGTGCTATGCTACGTCTGAAAAGTCACAGTCCATCACATGTGCAAGAGAGGGGAAATCTATCTACTGATCGTGCTGCTGCAACATGGACTTTAGCTATTTCTGTAATGTGTTTGACATAGAAACTGTTTCGGAATGAAGCCAACCAGAATCTGGAATGAAGTGGAACATAATGTAATTTCAGTGGGTAAATTTGGTTTAAACACAGAATGTCAGAAAATATGAAAAATGAAGTGGGGATTGGCAAGTGAGAACCACATAGCTATAAGTGAGTGAGATCAGAGCGCAGTTTAAATACATCTACAGTTTTGTTTCAGGTTATGAAGTTAAAGGAAAAGTAACGTTTTTTTTTTTTTTACAATTTGAGCGTTATTTCGGTAATAAAACAAGTTGTTTTACTCACCCATATCACTTTGGTGTCATATGGAGCATTTCCGGAGATGTTTTAGATTAGCGTTAGGCTAACGCCGTTAACCTAGCGCAACTTATAGCCATAGCTCAGGGCATTCCCCGAGCATGTAATATGCCCCGTGCGGGCTCCAAATAACACAAACTTTAGCACTTTTCAAATCATAGAAGCTCGATGTCTTTAGTCTACGATTTTGTTTGGTCAAAAGTGGCCTGTAATCCGAGATTTAGCCATTAGTTTCGAGTAGATGAGGACGCCAGTGCGCATGCGCGGAGTGTGCTCTCAGCTCCCGGGACCCAAACATGGAACGCAAAGCTGAAAACTATGGATAAATCTCGGATTACAGGCCACTTTTGATTCAAACGAAATCGTAGACTAAAGACATCGAGCTTCTATGATTTGAAAAGTGCTAAAGTTTGTGTTATTTGGAGCCCGCACGGGGCATATTACATGCTCGGGGAATGGCCCGAGCTATGGCTATAAGTCGCGCTAGGCTAACGGCGTTAGCCTAACGGCGTTAGCCTAACGCTAATCTAAAACATCTCCATATGACACCAAAGTGATATGGGTGAGTAAAACAACTTGTTTTATTACCGAAATAAGGCTCAAATTGTAAAAAAACGTTACTTTTCCTTTAATGGGAGATTATTACACACTTTTTATGAAGAAAAAATTCTGATGTTTATGGTTTTACTTGACAAATACTTACAGAAATGTACTTTTTTATTTTAACTTCAGACATATACATACTTTGCCACTTGAATACTAATTTAGGTTTTTTTTTTCATTTTTTGTAATAGAAAAGAAAGCAAACTGTTGAAAGCTTTACATTTTTTTTTATATAACATTTAAGAACAGCATTGTCCTATAGGATTTCTGTTGAAGGTGGACTGAGGATTTTTTTTGGTAAAGGTCCCCTTGCTTGTTTCCATGGAGATGTTATTGTTGTTTTGTTTGTTTGTTTGTTTTGAGCAAGGTACATTGCAAACAAGGATACTATGTATCCTTGGGACCATTTCTGGTGCTCAAAAGAGTAGGCTAAAGTTTTTTTTTTTAAAAACTATCGTGTCCTACCCTAATTGTTTTACCTTAACACGTGGTTGACGCTTTTTTTTAAATATACATACACGCACAAATATATTTTCGTTTATGGTCGTACAAACTAATATCAATGATAAAGAAAGCACAAAAGTTTATTGTTTATGATTGTATAAAATAAACATTAATGAGAATGAAAAATATAAGGATTTTGGTTTTTGTTTATAGTCATACTGTACAAACTAATAACGGTGATAAAGAAGGCACAAAAGTTTATCGTTTATGATTGTACAAAATAAATAAATAAAACAGTGAGAATGAAAAATGTAAGGATTTTTTTTTTTTCGTTTATGGTTGTACAGACTAATAATAATGATAAAGAAGGCACAAAAGTTTATCGTTTATGGTTGTATCAATTAAAAGGTAATGATAAAGAAAAGCATGCGTTTAGTTAATAGTCGTGGTTTACTTGTGAAGACAATATCTAGTCTTCTAGGTATTTCTGTAAGATTTGATTTTTATATTGTTTTTTGAAGTGCACCAAGTTAGTACAAGCTTTGATATGGTCGTCTAAGCTATTTCATAGATCTACTCCACGTCGAACATCCTTTTAAGAGTGCTTCCAGAGAATTGTTTTTTAAAATTCATTTGACCTCTCAGGTTGTATTTGAATTCATTTGTGCAAAAGTGTTTTTGAATGTTATCTGGGAGCAGTTGGAGTTCCGTTTTAAATAAGATTTGACTTGTTTTAAATTTTACCAGGTCCCCAAATTTCAGTATCTTTGAATGGCAAAAAAGTGCATTTGTATGTGCTCTATATCTGACTAAGTGAGCTATTCGTATTGCTTTTTTTGTAATTTAAACAAAAAGTCTGTGTTACTTTAATAAGATTTTCTCCAGACCTCTACACTGTAACTTAAACAGGGTAAGATAAGAGTGCAGTAGTAGTAGTAGTAGTAGTAGTATACAGGGCTTTCTTATTTAGGAGAAATTTCGATTTGTTCATCAAAGCTATAAATGTGTGGTGAAGTACTCTTTCTGTGGTTACATTATCAGTTTTAATTTGCGTTTGCGGATTTATTTCACGTTTTTTGGCAAACCACATTTGTAACTTTGCAATTTCGTGTGTAGTCTCAATCACTGATCTTTGAAGGTCCTCGTGAACACAGAATTGTTGTATCGTCCGCAAAGAGAACACATTTAAGTTTAATGCCAAAGCAGGTGGCAGACAGCCCAGCAGGAAAGTGACGTGCACCCTTCATTATACAGACAGAAAAGGCCTTTAAAAATATTGTGATCTTACAAACTCACCTAAATTGATAACTTAGAAATCATATTATTATTTTTTAAATTTTGATCCTGTCCTATGTACATCATCTCATAGATAAGACAGAATCCAAAGACTGAAAGGAACTGTATGTATGTAATTTGCCTTCTTATGTTTTGGTTTTTAAGATTCTGTCCCCAGCAGTGCCTTTAAAAACAAATCAAAATCTTGTATACATTTCTTTTAAGTTTCATCCTAAAAGTAAATGTGAACAGAGTCCTTGCCCACTTGACCTAAGCAGTGACCATCCTGTTCACTTTGACAGACTAGATTATCTTCTAATTTTCCATGTTCCCGTCCCCCCCGGGCGTCTCACACTCGGAGCCAACAACATGTCCATAAATAACCCCATCTACTCTTTGTCTTACTCTCTTTCTCCCCATCTCCCTTTCTCCATCTCTCTTTTCTCTCTCCCTGTCTCCCTTTCTCTTTACCTCTATCTCTCACTTGTCTCTCCATCTCCCTCTCTCTCTCCTTCTCTCTTTTTCTCTCTCTCCTTTCTCTCCCTCTCTATACCTCAAACTCATCGGTCATCCCCCTCTCTCTCTCACTCTTTCGTTTTTATCTTCTCTGTTATCTTCTCTCCCTCTCTCGCCCCTTCTCTCTGTAACACATGTCCGCACACGTACCGCCTTCGTTGTCCTTGCCGTCAGTGCAGAGCGTCTCCATGGCGACGTGACACCCGGCTCCTCGCCACCCGGACTGGCAGATGCAGTGCCACCCGCTGGCCTCCAGGGTGCAGCGTCCATTGTTGTTGCACAGACCCGGGCAGCCCTCTGAAGTGAGGAGAAAGACAGAGAGGGTAGTTAGCGATGAGTTAGCGTTAGAAGTAGCATTGCACGGATAAGGAAGTTTGAGGCTCAGACGGGCTTTGACCAGTAACGGTGTGAAGGCTGCGGTCACTC
This sequence comes from Paratrypauchen microcephalus, assembly GCA_036785185.1. Taxonomy (NCBI): domain Eukaryota; kingdom Metazoa; phylum Chordata; class Actinopteri; order Gobiiformes; family Gobiidae; genus Paratrypauchen; species Paratrypauchen microcephalus. Next base: position 1,131,662 of record JAVJIX010000033.1, read on the forward strand.
GTACTGGAGATGTCACAAGATGGATGCTGAATTTGAAAAACATAATTGAAATTACATTAGCGTTAAAGGGCTGATCTGATTTTGAACTATGCGTTAAGAACATGGTTTCGTTTGAACCTTTGATATTGCAGCACAGAATTAAAGGAGAATTAAAGATTTTTTACAATCTGAGCCTTATTTCGGTAATAAAACAAGTTGTTTTACTCACCCATAGCACTTTGGTGTCATATGGAGCACTTCCAGAGATGTTTATATCCGTAACGCGAGTTATAATATATGCCCCGAGCGGTCTCCAAATAACACAAACTTTAGCACTTTTCAAATCATAGAAGCTCAATGTCTTAGTCTACACTTTCGTTTGAATCAAAAGTGCCCTGTAATCCGAGATTTAGAAGAAGAAGCAGAAGAAGAAGCAACTTTATTGATCTCACGCTGGAGAAATTCTTCTCTGCATTTAACCCATCCTGTTATTTGGAGCAGTGGGCAGCACATTACTGCGCCCGGGGTCCATCTCCATGATCTTCTTGCTTCGGCTTGGTCAGGAGGATTTTACCTGTCATGCATTTATCCATAATTTACAGCTTTGCGTTTCATGTTTGCGTCCTGGGAGCTGAGAGCGAAAATAAGCTGTGACTCCGCACATGCGCACTGGCGTCCTCATCTACTCGAAACTACGGCTAAATCTCGGATTACAGGCCACTTTTGACTCAAACGAAAGCGTAGACTAAGACATTGAGCTTCTATGATTTGTAAAGTGCGAAAGTTTGTGTTATTTGGAGACCGCAAACATGTGCCCCGAGAACTCACATTACGGAGATCGCAAATCTAAAACATCTCCGGAAATGCTCCATATGACACCAAAGTGCTATGGGTGAGTAAAACAACTTGTTTTATTACCGAAATAAGGCTCAGATTGTAAACAAAAAACGTTTCCACATGGTTCTCATCAGTCTCCGCCCCTTTTATACTTTTGTCTTCTTTTTATTCTATTTTATTCTTAAAAATGACCGATGACAACTGTCAGGGTTACTGTCGGGCTGTTGCTTTCCCGTGATTCTTATTGTAGTGATGGGCAATACCAGTGATATATTTATATTGTTTATCTTCTACAAAGTAATATTACGGCAAGAATACAGATACCAATTTTGGATTATAAAATGCACCGAAACTCCTCGACCAGCTGAACAAAGAAAGGTCCCAAGGTCCCAAGACTACTAATACAAGAATCCCATGTGAGATCTAAACTAAAGTTACAAGATTACAAAAACTGATATTTTGTTCTTTGCAGAAGACGTTCTACTATCTAAATAAACGCAGCCTTTGACGTTTGAAAATGACACCAACTCATACTGCGATTTTGATTCACTATGGCACCTTTAGGACTCACAAAACATAGCACTTAAACTGAAACGTAACTTGAAATTCCTATATTTTTGCTTTATAAGTTGCACCGTCTCCAATATATACGTGAATACCATCAGTGATTCTCCCCAGTCCGTAGACAGCAGCCTTGTGGAGCCCGCAGTGGTCAAAGCTCGTACTTAGTGAGTGTTTTTAGCCCTAGATTTAATGCACCTCTCTCCAACAAATGGACTGACAGACTGAAAGACAGAGTCAGAGACAAATCAGAACAATCAATACCAAACAATACGGACATTAAGACAGCTTTCAGTGGAATGCCAAAGATGTTGTAGTTTCACATGAATCCCTATGGGGCCCAAATTGCATCGTAAATAGATCTATGTATAATTCTCTGCGGGGGATGAAAAATGTTATTGACGATGGAGGACAAAAGCAAAGAAAGAAAGCGAAAAAGAAACAAATATGTTTATAAATTGTGGGCCTGTTTGAATCGCTTTGTCAAATCTCGGAGTCAATTTTGCTGAGAGAAGCAGGTTAAATAATCCATGTGAAAACACAACATGAAGACAGGAAGAAAAGCCAGCACACAAAGTATAGGGAGGACACAGGGAGGACTATTTGGTTTTGGACAAAAAATACTTTATGCAGACAAAATATGAGGCTGGCTGATTTGAAAACCCAAAAAAAATAAAACAGGAAAAAAATAAAAATAAAAAAATAGAGTTTTTCTGAAAACCAAGCAGAGGGTATTTGGAGAGACAGTGGAGAGAATAATCGTGAGACAGGGACAGCAGCTGACTTCATTGACACATACATATAAATAGACATATTTATAGACAGGCTTCTGGATGCAAGACAAACAAAGCATATTGGGTATTGGGTATTTGAGTGGACGAAGAGAAAAGTGAGTGCATTTGAACTGTGCAGAGGAGAGAGTATAGGTTACAAAAGGTAAAGCTGGGACACTGGAAAATATCAGTTAAAAGCAATTTGACAACTTGAACAAAATGGAAGTAAATGGAAGACTTGGAACTATGTCGCAATTGTAATTCGATAAATCATAACGGTTGACTTGTTGGATAAACTTCTTTGACTATATGACAAAACTGATTCCATCGGTTGCAGTTTCATGTTTATGGTGCCATTTAGAGGACATTTTTTTGGCATTAATAAGACAGAATATTTTAACTGTTACTACTTTTTCATCACTCCAAAACCCATACGCTGATCATGTTAAAAGATACATTACAATTAAACACTTCTTAACACATCTCTTAAGGTAAAAGTTATTACATTTGGTCATATTTTACAGTAATAGAAAGTTCAACCAACCAAAGAAGTTGGAGATAAATGGGTTTGCACATAGAGCAGTCACCCTATAACCAGAAGGTTGGTGGTTTGAATCTACCTTTAGCCATTACGTTATTGTGTCCTTAGGAATGACACTTTACTCAACTCGAAATGGCCGCCACATCTATGTCAATCTGCCCAGGGCGACAACAGAGGTAAGGAGTGAGTGATTAAAGGCGCAATGTGTAACTTTTGTAGTAGATGCCCCGCCACGTGGTTGTCTCCATAGAGATATTACAGTTTTGCCTTGATTATTCCACAGTCTGTAAACAAACTAGCTAATCACAATGGAGACAATTTAATGGTCAGAACTATGGAGAGGCAAGGCCGCACATGATGTTTGCATTTGAATAACTGCAATGTAAATATATTTAAAGCCTGATTGTGGAACATTCCAGGCAAAGAAATAACATCTCCATGGAGACGAGCAAGTAATGGACCCTCCACCTTAGAAGGGCACCTTTTATGAATCTAACTGCGTACTGCTGTGTACCGCAATGTGCTATACACAACTGTTTGGCCACCATTCCTGCATTTTTTATCATAATTAAAATATTCTTCTTCTTAATGTCCTCCAAATTGTTTCGTACAACTTCTCAAATTGTATTCTGCAACGGGCGACAGAGCAGTCCGCCAGCAATGACTTTTTGTAACATATATCTTGATTTCCAATTGCGAAAGTGCATCGGTGCATTCATTTTATCATTTCATTTTCATGTGTGGTTGTATCTAAAAGACGGACAGAATAATGTCACCAGAAATACAAATATAACTGAAACAAACAAGCTTGGACAAAGTCAGAAAGACAGTCGTTGTGGAAATAGAGAGAGAGAGAGAGACAGGAAAAGTGGAATGGGTTGAGACAAGAGTGCAAAAAAGTGATTGGATTTGGGACAGCCTTGAATCAAGTCTTTGGTATTTGAATTACCTTTATATCCTGAGAATAGGAGAGGGCACGGGGGGAGAGAGGGAGGAAAATTAGGGATAAAAAACGTAAATTGAAAAAACTAAACCAAAAACAGCACTGCCAAGTACACGACTGTATCTGATATGTAATAAGGGTTTATGGTCAAAGACAAAAGGGTAGAGGAGGGCGAGGGACAGTAGGGGGCAGCGCTGAGTCAGGACCACAACACTACGGCGTCATTCAAGAACAAGAGCAAGAACAGAACAAGAATGTTGTGGTGTAGAATATTTGTAGACAATTATAGATTTGCATTCAGTACAACGAAACACATGTGGACGATGTTAAAGAAATGTTTTTTTTTGTGATTGTCAAAGCTCAAATTTGGACCATGATTGTTCGGAGCGTAAGATGTGGTCTGGCACTTTGTAGCACAGCAGCGCAGCAATTTTCATATTTGTTACAACGCGTGGTATTGAATATGTTAAAATTCCATAATAGTGCTTTATATTTGTGGATATTATCAAGCTTTTGGATAGACTGTGGTTGAGTAATGCTGTTTATTTATTCTGTGTCCCTCTTTAGAGTTGATTATACTTTAATATTTTGATCATTTCAGCGCTAAAACTTCCTTCACTGCTTAAAGGGCCCATATTATGTTATTTTCTGATCTATTATAATGTTGTTTCCTCATCACAAATAAACCTGGAGTTGTGTTTTGTTTAATTTGCACATGTAAATCCTGCATGTTTAGACTGTGTTTTTTTTTTTTTTTTTTTCAAGTGAAATAACACTACAAATTATGATGTCATGTGGTAATACAGGAAGTGCTCCGCTGTGTTTTTAAAGGCTATACACCTTCAATGGAATCATTTGGATAATTTCAGACCTGGAATTGCCTATTTCTACTGAGCTAAAGGTCAAAAGTAGTAGCTGTTAACTTGAAAACTACACTTCATGACATCACAGGGTGGCACACAGCATTTGAGCTCTGGAGATGTACAGTAGGTGGACTAATAATAAAGGGTTACTCAGCGTGAATGAAACAAAACACAACTCCAAGTGATTCTGATAAGGTAACAAGAATCCATTTTGTGTCATACTGGACCTTTAGTAGCAGCTATTGTTTTTAGCCCAATATTAACTTAAAAATACACACATAAAGTCACATTTTAAAGTTGCACTGTGGAACTTTTCTTCTTGGGAGTTGGCCACCTGCTTGTCTCCATGAAAATGTTACTGTTATTGCATTGAATGTTCCACAGTACGGCATTAAACGTATCTTACGCTTACTCAATTGCAGGTGTTTTTATTGCTAACTTGAAAAACATGGCTTTCTTATTGTGAGCTACTGATGTGTTTAATGTCATTCTGTGTAACATTCCGGATAAAGGAATGACATCTCCACGGAGACAAGCCGACAGCCAGAAAAGCGACATAGTGCACCTTTAAAAAGCCATGTGAAAAGTGCATTTTTACACTCAGAATCCTCTTATTTGAAATGACAAACCGCCCCATGGTATTTTTATTGCAGCAGTGACAAAATCTGTGGATACTGGGCACAACACGATGAAGTGCACTTTCACGTGACAATCTGACAGTGAGTCCGATTAGTCTGGAGTAAACCTGTTCTTACCTGAGCACAAGAACAGTGTACGTGACAGAGGCAGCAGCCATTTCACACACAATGTTCATTCAAAAGACACAAGCGTTGTAGTACTGAAATGAATACGACATATTGAAACGTAGTATTGAATTAATTAATGTAACAATTATATTCAATTATTGACCCAATTTAGTTTAGCTTAACGACTAATCCCACATTTTTTCAACTAGTAAATATAAAGAAAGTGAAAATGATGTTTTATATATGGTCTTGTCAGAATCAGTATAATTTCAGAATATAATAAAAAGTATAAATGTGGAAATCGTCTGGCGAGGGTCTTTATGGACACGTTATTGCTTTGCCTAGAATGTCCCGCAGTATAGCATTAAAGGAAAAGTAACGTTTTTTTACAATCTGAGCCTTCTTTCGGCAATAAAACAAGTAGTTTTACTCACCCATAGCAGTCTGGTGTCAATTGGAGCAGTATTGCAGAACTTATGTTGAGCCGTTCTGTTCTTCTAATGATCCCGTATCCGTTAGCGTGAGTGCTCGGGGCACTGATTTGCGGTGTCCAAATAAACAAACTTTAGCACTTTTCAAATCACAGAAGATCACTGTGTCAGGGTAGACTTTTAGTAGATTCCAAAACGGCCTGAAACCCGATATCGCAACAGAAAAGTAAAGTTCAGAGCGGCGTTAGCTTCTTTCGGACTAGCGGTGTTTACAAAACAGCTGAGTTCACGCATGCGCACTGTCCTCTCTGATGACGTCATCAAATGAAGCAAATATAGCTGGATATCGGGTTTCAGGCCGTTTTGGAATCCACTAAAAGTCTACCCTGACACAGCGATCTTCTGTGATTTGAAAAGTGCTAAAGTTTGTGTTATTTGGACATCGCAAAGTAATGCCCCGAGCACTCACGCTAACGGATACGGGATCATTAGTAGAACAGAACGGCTCAACATAAGTTCTGCGATACTGCTCCAATTGACACCAAACTGCTATGGGTGAGTAAAACTACTTGTTTTATTGCCGAAAGAAGGCTCAGATTGTAAAAAAAACTTTACTTTTCCTTTAAGCAAATATATATTGATTTCAATGAGACTGATCAGTTAATGCTATACTGTGGAACATCCTAGACAAAGGGACAAGCAGGGGCATACTCTCCCTTCGCCAGAAAAGTTATAAAGTGAACCTTTAATGATTTGATAAATTATTAAAATTTATATATCTGGCATAAATAAAATACTTTATTAGCCATCATAATTAGCAGTTTTGTTGTGGTAATTACTGTGTAGTTATATACACAATATTATTTCTATAGGTTTACTATGAGACACATACAGAAAACATCAAATAAATGTAAAAGTACGTACCAAAGGGGGAAAAAAAACAAAAACTAAAATATTTGTTTGTCAAAAGATATTGTAGTTATTTAACTGTTTTTCTTTACTAAATAATTCCATACCTCACTTATATATTGCTTCATATATTTGATGTCTTCTGTACAGTGTGTATATCAAATGTAGAAAGTAGTAAACATATAGAAAAAAAGCATTGTCCAAACCTGACTCATAATGTTTACATATTTTTTCAGTTATTATTTTTATTTCTTTACTATCTGGTAAAACTATTTATTGAAAAAAAGTAGGTCGCGGGTGTGGAATCTGGCGTAATTCATCGGCCGACACCCAAAGCCCTCTGCTAACACTGTACGCAGCTCAGTGCTAAAACACATGCTAGCGCTACATGTGATTTGTGACCGTCGCGTGGCTTCACCTTTGACCTGTGCAACGATGCATTTAAAACAACTACAAAGTACAGGGGAGGGAAATTTATGCTTTTAAGTGCTTGCACATCTGGCTACAATGTGTGCCCGGCCACTTCCTGAACGCTCCGCTTGGACGTAGTGATACTTTAACATGAGATACGTGCAAAACTGTGGACACGAATGAGAGCTACACGTGAAAAATGGGTGCTTTTCATCTTAAAAGAATAGACTGGAACATGCATCTGCAGCTGATGGTTCCAACAAATGCTTCAAATATGACCAAATAAATTATACAGAATGCGAGAACATTGCAGAAAGTTTGATTGAAAAAGCTGGGGAGATGTATTGATTTAACAAGCTTTGACTTTGACTGCCAATGGATGAAGATGTGTTTTCGTGCTATTCAAGCCAGTTCCAGAGACATTTTTTTCTCAGTATTTCACTTTTTTATATGAAGCACCATACTGCAACAAAATGAACCTTCCAATGCGAGTTAAAACTACTGAATGACTATATTCATTTTAAGTAATTTAAGTAGTTTAGGCAATTAAAATGTTGATTCTATTTAAATGTGTTATGTATAATTTTTAAATAGATCTGTTAAAGGTGCTCTAATGCACTATGGTCGGGGCTCCGGCACCTGCTTGTTTCTATGGATATGTCATTGTTCTGCCTGGAATGTTCCACAGTTTGACATTAAACAGCTCTATATTACATTTATTCAATTACAGGTGGTTTTACTGCTCAAAAATAACCAGAAAAACAGGCGTTCTGACTGTGAGCAGGGTCGCCTCTCCACAGATCTGACCTGTAACTTAGTCTGGTTTAAAGATAAAAAGGTTTAACTGTGTTTTTACCGTGAAGAATTCCAGACAAAGCAATAACATCTCCATGGAGAAAAGCATTTGAAGGACGGTCCACCAAAAAAGTTACACACTGCACCTTTAAAGTCAAACTTAAATGTATTGGACCAAATTTTAAAAAGGTGACATAATACTGTATATCCATGATTTCAGACAACTTTAAAGAGTCTGTTTACCTTTCCAATCTAAAAATCCTACTTTTATTAGGATCATTTAACTTGTACTTAACTCTATCAATATCTATAATCTAATATTTTAGTTACAGTCTAGATATATAGGTAATTTCAACTCAAGTATTTTCATTTCTTGCAGTGCAGCCTCCATTTCCATAGAGATTAAACGTGTGTTCACTGACAGGCAATGGCTAATAAAGCTACTGCACGTTGTCACACATGAAATCATAAAAAACACGATGAATCCTGCTGCAACAAAGTGGAAGATGGCGCAAAAAGAAACAGAAAAACACTTTTCTTTTTAAATAATGAGCTAAAGACAAACTTTTACTTTTACTTAAGAAGCAAAAAGCAAAATGGAGGAGATTGCGAGATGGGGACAGTCGAAAGTTTACCGTACCTTTGACTCGTATGTCCGGGTTGTGAGCTTAAGGAAACAAGGAAAGGAAGCAAGGAGGCAAGAAAGGATAGAGAGAAGGGAGGTAGAAAGACACAAAGAAAGTGTTTAAGTACAGTAAGGGAGTTTGAATTGAATGAACTGATAAAGATAAGAATTTTGAGATATCAAGTAATAGTAAATACCACAGATACCAATACCAGTATAATGAAACTTGTAAAAAGTAGTTCCAATAAGCTTCACAATATACACTTAAAATGATCACAGACAGAAAGAAAAGACTTAAAAACAGTCATTCAAAAGAAATTTACATGCACATTCTATTCAGCATCATGGAATTTCAACTATATTCCACAACCAAAGACTGTATAAAGAAGTGGACTAGGCGTTCAGCTCCAGTCAAATGAAGCTCACAAGGTTATCAGTTATTTAGGGAAATTTGGAGCCGAGTTCCATATTAGGAATAGGAATTGATTTACGAACAAAATAGCGAAATAAAAACGATTACAATGAGTCTGACAGCAGTAGTTACAGAGAGAGGGGCGACGTTTTTTCAATACAAAGTGAAGTGGAGCGAGAGTCCATGGACCCGGAAGCGTGCCCATGCTCACTTCCTTTATGGAACGTGGCTAGTGCAGTAGCTATGTCAATTTATATACAATGTACAATCTTAGGGGCTGTTTTGACGAGGACGACTGCGATTGAAAACGACAAAATATTCTATCGGCAGTGTCTTTCGTTTACACGGCAATGGTGCAGTCGGGCTCTGAAACCGCAAAAATCTGAAGACTCCTTCCAGAGTTTCGAGTTCTGAAGACGGTCCGGGTCGTGTCTCCATCTAAACGGCAAGAAGCGCAAAACATGTTCACGTCGCATACACCTGACGTCACACTGGATGCGCCAAGCTGGTAAAAACAATAACAAACATGTATGACTACCTTGATACCACGGATGTTCAAGCTGTGCTAGCAGCTCTAGCCAACATACAAGAGTAATTTCAACAATTGTATAAAATGTATACGGATACCATAGGTGAACAGAGACGGGTAAACAATTACCTGTGTCAAATTTTGGATGCCCCAATACGTCGCAGGCGACAGAGGCGAGTTTGGAGACCGGGCAGAACCAGTCAGTGGTGGGACAATTTTGAGAATGGATTAGTTGATGACAGTGCTTGGGTGGAAAACTTCAGAATGACTAAACAAGCTCTAGTTGCATTAAGCGAAGAGCTCCGACCCTACATCGAGGGCGAAACAACCATAATGAGAGCCCCTGTCAGTGTCCTGAAAAAGGTAGCTAGCGGCCTGGCATGCATATTCAATCGAATTCACCCACTTTTGCGTCTTCAAAAAATTGAAGACGAGACGCCACTTTTGCGTCTTCTGTTTTGATAGTTGCCGTATAAACGTAGCCTAAGTTCCCCTAATGTCCATCACAGCTGTAAAACTGTCCACCACCTCAGTCTCTCCATCTCATCTCATGGGTTTCAGCTTCCTGTTTGCAGGCGCCATTTTGAGGACTTTTCACCATCGCCATGTTCTATTAGGTATTATAAATGCATGGATAAGAAGAGTTAAAGTTCACTTTCATGACAGGATGCATTATGTGATTTTATGGTAATGGGTTCAGCACCTGTTTGTCTCCATGTTTATCTTATTCCTTTGCCTACATGTTCCACAAGTTCAGGTTCAGGTCAGATCTGTGGAGAGGCGACCCCACTCAGTAAGACTGCACGTTTTTTAAGGTATTTTTGAGGAATAAAAACAGCTTTAGTTGAATAAATCTAAACATCTCCTTGGAGATAAACAGGTGGCGGACTCTTCACCAGAAAAGTTACACAGTGCTTCTTTAAGCCTTGATGTCCCTGTGAGTGTGTCAGTCCTGTTTTAAGGAAAAGGAAAAACGCAATTACTATGATAGGAATAAATTGCAGAGGCCAGACATTGTTTATTTAACATCACCAACAAGGAAATTCAATTAGATATGAGCTGCTAAGTTACACAGGGAAATATGGGGCAGAATAAATCAGCGGTCACTGCATTGGCGCATGTAGAGATCATATTTTCTATTTTAATTAAGGCTAAACCCTGTCAGATTTGAAAGTCAAGGCCTTCTCGCAACAGGGTTCAGTACTACATTAACATGCTACTCCAATGATGAAATACTACTACACCCCTAAGATAGTGGGTATTCAAATAATGGCTAAATAAAGGACTCATTTCAATATAATTTTCAAAGGTTGCTTGATAGGGAGTGCTATGATTTTAATTGTGACTTCATTTGCATATTTTGAGATAGAAACAAATATATAAAAATGATCCACAAATAGTGAGTGGTAGCAGTTTTGCTACCTTACAGCTCGCTTGTAGAATATTACACTGTACAGTATTTTACTCATCCTTCAGTCCTGTAAAATCAGCATATTTTGTGCATGTTTTTGGTTGGTGAACTTGAATGGAGTACACGATAAGGCACCAACTAGTACCCACAAGATCTGGGAATCAAACCAGGCGTCTTACGACATTGAGGCAAGTGTGCCAGTCCCTAATCCACCATTGAGGTACTGCAGTAAGAAGATCACATTCCTTGTTTGGCTAACTTAAAATTGTAACCCCAAATACATATATTTTTAAAATGAAGGCTTTGCTCTGTTCAAATCTTTCACATACACCAGGCCTGGACTGGTAATCGGGCATACCGGGCATTTTCCCGGTGGGCCGACAGTCCTAGGGGCTGATACCGTTCTTTTTTTTTCTCTTAGAGACAGGCCCACAATTTAGAACTGAACCAGGATTAAACCAGGACTAAATCAGGATTGAACCAGGACTAAACTAGGACTAAACCAGGACTAAACCAGGACTAAACCAGGACTAAATCAGGACTAAACTAGGACTAAACCAGGACTAATCAGGTCTAAATCAGGACTAAATCAGGTCTGAACCAGGACTAATCAGGTCTAAACCAGTATTAATCAGGTCTAAATCAGGACTAAGTCAGGTCTGAACCAGGAGTAAACCAGGACTAATCAGGTTTGAACCAGAACTAAATCAGGACTAAATCAGGTCTGACCCAGGACTAAACCAGGACTAAATCAGGATTGAACCAGGACTAAACCAGGACTAAATCAGGATTTGAACCAGGACTAAACCAGGACTAATCAGGTCTAAACCAGGACTAATCAGGTCTAAATCAGGACTAAATCAGGTCTGAACCAGGACTAAACCAGGACTAAACCAGGACTAATCAGGTCTAAATCAGGATTGAACCAGAACTAAATCAGGAATAAATCAGGTCTGAACCAGGACTAAATCAGGATTGAACCAGGACTAAACCAGGACTAAATCAGGATTTGAACCAGGACTAAACCAGGACTAAATCAGGTCTGAACCAGGACTAAATCAGGTCTGAACCAGGACTAAACCAGGATTGAACCAGTACTAAACCAGGACTAATTATGAGAGGCCGGTCTAAGCCAAAAATGCCAGGGCCGTTTTTTTGTCCCAGTCCAGACCTGACATACACCAAAACAGAACTGGAACCAAATTTTGATTTAAATGTAGGTTTAGGTTAAACAGTGGGTACTACGCAAGTTTTTTTTTGTAGCTTTCTATCATGTTATAACGTTCCCTCATCAAAAACATGCCTGAAGAGGTTTTAGATGTCGTGCAATAAGAGTAAGGTTGCTTCAAAATAATGTTGCTGATGTAGAAGTACAAAGTTGTGGTGCAAGAAATTACTCACAAAAGTATTTGAGAAAAGTACTACTTAAGTAACAGTAACTTAAATAGTAACATATTATAATATAAGTTATAATTTGTAGTTAATGTAATTTTTTAGAACACATCATTTCGTAATCCAGGAAATCCTGTCTGAAGGAGGGGTGCAAGAAACACATGTTCAAATAATTTCACATTGTCAACAGAAAGCTTTTGTCACTTGTAGACTTATTCAAAGTGGGAAGAGTAATCAAAAGTTGTACTGAAGTAAGAATACTGTTACTTCAATAAAAATATTACTCACGTAGGAGGAAAAGTGTACTGTTAGAAAAGTACTCTGAAAAGTGCTTAAGCTTTACCTACTCAATTAAAGGTCCTCAGTTACGCAGAATTGACTCTTGTGATCTTTAAGCCATGTTAGAATGTCAAAAACAGACCTGGAGTTGTGTTTTGTTTCATTCACACATGTTTAAGTAAACCTTTATTACTAGTCTGTCTACATCTCCAAAGCTCAAAATGTTCTGTTCCACCTTGTGATGTCATCTAGAGGTAATTTTCCAGTTAACTGTTGCAATTGCAGGGCTGAAATCATCCAAATGATTCTAGTGAAGATGTGTGGAGCACTTCCTGTATTACCACATGACATCACAAGGTGGAACAGAGTGCTTTAAGGTTTAGAGAGAAACACAGGCTAAATATGCAGGGTTTGTGCGTTAACATGAATGAATGATGATGAAGAAACATTATAACATGGATCAGAAAGTCCTTTTAAACACCCTGATACAAAGCATTAGAAAATCCACTATAGTGACCATAGCTTTGGCCTTGGTACTGCATACATAGCAGACAGTCTGGGGCACTAAATGTTTTTCCCTGCTAAAATCTCAACTAGCCAACCACACCACCCTCACCACATGGTCTAGATTAGCTAATGTGTATTATTGGAGCCGATTCAGAGGGACCTAAACTAAACTGTGTGCCTGCTTTGAGTCAACTGGTGGTACACACAGCACGTAGAGCACAGGGTAACGCCCAATCTGGCCCAAAAAATTGTTTTCCAACTGTAAGTAATCCAGTGGTTTAAACCTATGGGCAAATCTGGATAGACTACTTTTTCATGACAATTAGAGCCCATCAAATAGACTAACAATTTGTCTAAAAGCATCTAAAAGTTTACAATGGAATGAGGAGAAAATCAGACTGTGATCATTTGTGGTTTTGTACTTTGTCTGGAATGTCCCATATTATGGCATTAAACGTATCTATCCTGCAAGCATTCGACTGTGTTTGTGTCCTCATTGTGAGAAGGGTCACATCTCCCCAGATACGATCTGTAAGGCATCGTGCTTGTCTCCGTGGAGATGAAGAAGTTTAATGCCATACTGTAGAACATTCTAGGCAAGCCACAACATGTCCACGGAGACAAACACAGTGCACCTTTAAAGATTCAAGATTCTTTATTGTCATTATGCAAGCATAACGAAATTTTGACGGACTCCCGGCTACAGAAGTATAAAAATAAAACAGAAGCATACAGATAAAACGATAAAAAGCATCATAAATAGGCACTGTACATTATAGACAAAATAAGTTCCAGTAGTGTAAAGTGACTGTTGCAATGTAAAGTGCACTTAGTACCAGTCATTTAAGTCTGGCACTAACAAAAACATGGCACCAACAAAACAATGTTGACAGACATGTTGACTACATTTGTTAAGCCATAAACATATTTTTGAGTTTTCTGAAGGTCCATCTTAAACAGATGGCTGGTCTGCTTTTAGTCAAATTGTAACCACAATAACCTTGAGAACATTCATGTGTATTGCGGCATAAGGTGTCTGGGACATCTTAAGTATTTTTCTGTGACAGTAGCTCAATTGGTAGCGTTTGTTCACTGATCCGGAGGTTGGCGGCTTGAATCCCACTCTCAACATAAACATCACTGATTCAGCGGATCCCAGCTTGCACATTTGAATGCTGCATTTACCATTTCTGTCACCTACTGCCTAAACAGGCAATATAATAAAAATACTACACATTTATTTCAATTTTTTGGGCAATCTCACCTCAATGTTATCAACTGAAATACCATCACTAAAGTTATTCTTCCATATGCCAATAATCTACAAAATAAGAATTCTGAGCTGTTGGACCAAATTGCTAGCCTGGTTTTACTCCTATAGTGATGACTTAATGTGTGTTATTGGAAGAAAGACTGAGGCACCTAAAGTGAATTGTTGCCTGTTTAAAATCAGTAGAAAACCACACAGGAGACGGGAGAGCTCCCAGCCTGGCTCCCAGACACTGTCCTCCCAACCACAAATGAAGTCAAGCTATTAGCGCCTAATTGGGACTGTCCTGCTTTGTGTCTCCAATATAGGACCAAAGACAAGCCAAGCACTACAGAGTGGACAATAAGAAAATATCTGTGTTAGTAGTCGTAGTACCCGTGATAGTAGTAGTAGAAGTAGTAGCAGTCGTAGTAGTAGCAGAAGTGGCAGGGCTAATACTGCAGTCGTCAAAGTAGTAGTAGTAGTTCAAGAAAAGATATTCACTATTGCACATGATAACTGATGATCCTAGTTGGAATGTTGTTTGTTTACATTCATAGGTCATTGGAATGTACTTCAGAATATTTTTATTAAACAAATACTAGTATTATAAAAAATCATTTTCAAAAATGAAAAAAATGTTTCAATAAAAAACAAGAATAACATGACATAAGAACGGGCTGAAAAGATGCATGTTAATAATAGTTTTCAACCACATAATCTTCTTAAACAAGTTCAAAGACACTGAATCAAATAATCTCAGCCCAATAAGTACGTTATTAAAGTGTGTAGAATCCCTCAGTCGTCCAGGTAGAATCCACGGCAAAAAAAGAAATTCAATTTGTCAACTGGACTAAAGTTTCTTTGGTCGAATGCGTTTTGCTGCTGAACTGAACCTGAGCTGAAGAAGCAGCTTGGATGAGCTGCGAAACGTTTTTGACCAAATAAACTTTTGTCCAGTTGACAAATTGAATTTCTCCTTTTGCCATTAATAAAGTCACTAATTTCATATTTGTAGTTCAAGTATTATATATCAATAGATTACATAATAATCCTTGTATACCCCTGTCACTTTCCCCCTCGTACAGCTGTCCCATTTGCACAGGACAGACAGGACAACAGTGGTAGTAGTAATGGTAGTAGTAGGTAAAAGGTCACATCTTTATATAGCACTTTTCCACCTTCAAGGCACCCAAAGTGCTTTACAACAAGGAACCACTCACCCATTCACACACACGTTCACACACCAGTGTACACAGATACTGGGGGCGAGGTGGGTTAAGTGTCTTGCTCAAGGACAATAGTAGAGTTCATCTGTGGGAGCTGGAACCGTACTACCAACCTGAGCTACTGCCGCCCCAGCAGTACAGGATATATCCCAGATTCCTCTGCCTCTCTCCCTCTCTCCTCTCACTCCTCTCCTACAGACTGTTTGTCGGCTAAACGCTGTGAAACCACCCCCTCCTCCACATCTTGAGACTTCTCCTCTTCCTCCTTTGTCAGCGAGTGCAGACGTAACAATAACTGGAGCCAATTTGCCGCGCCTGGGCCGCTGTACTGTAAGCTAGCTGTCCAATACTTTGACAACAAATACCTCTTTAAGGGAAAACCGAGCTGCTACCGCTAACCGCTGTTGCTCAGAAATCCTGCAACTTTAACCATGGATTGTTTATTTATTCCAGTCAGATATGTCAAAACTGCACTTAGGTCTGTGTCATATATACAGTATATATATATATATATATATATATATATATACAGTGCCGTGAAAAAGTATTTGCCCCCTTCCTGATTTCTGTGTTTTTTGCATATTTATCACTCAAAACATTGTCAGATCATCAAACCAATTTTAATATCACACAGAAACAACCCAAGGAAAGACAAAATTCAGTTTTTGAATGATGATTCCATTTATTAGTGCACAAAAAAATCTAAACCTATCTGGCCCTATGTGAAAAAGTAATTGCCCCCTTAATCTAATAGCCAGTTGAGCCTCCTTTGACAGCAATAACTGTAACCAAACGTTTGCGATAATTGGTGATGAGTCTTTCACACCGCTGGGGAGGGATTTTGGCCCACTCTTCTATGCAGAATTGTTTCAATTCTGCCATATTGGAGGGTTTTCTTGTATGAACTGCCCGTTTAAGGTCACACCACAGCATCTCAATCGGATTTAAATCCGGACTTTGACTTGGCCACTCCAAAACCTTAATTTTGTTTTCTTTGAGCCATTCAGAGGTGGACTTGCTGGTGTGTTTTGGATCATTGTCCTGTTGCATGATCCAAGAGCGCTTGAGTTTGAGGGCACGAACTGATGGCCGGACATTCTCCTTCAGGATCTTCTGGTAAACAGCAGAATTCATTTTTCCGTCAATCACAGCAAGTTGTCCTGGTCCTGAGGCAGCAAAGCAGGCCCAGACCATCACACTGCCACCACCATGCTTTACTGTGGGCACCATGTTCTTTTTATCAAATGCTGTGCCATTTTTACGCCAGATGAAACGGGCTGCAGACCTTCCAAAAAGTTCAATTTTAGACTCATCGGTCCACAAAATGTTTCTCCAAAAGTCTTGAGGGTCATCAAGGTGCTTTTTGGCAAAGGTGAGACGAGCCTTTGTGTTCTTTTGTGAAAGCAGTGGTTTTCTCCTGGGAACTCTTCCATGGATGCCATTTTTGGCCAGTGTTTTTCTAATGGTGGAGTCATGAACACTGACCTTAACTGAGGCCAACGAGGCCTGTAGTTCTTTCGATGTGCGTCTAGGTTCTTTTGTGACTTCCTGAATGAGCCGTCGTCGCACTCTTGGAGTAATCTTAGTTGGTCGACCACTCCTGGGAAGGGTTGCAACTGTTCCCAGTTTCCTCCATTTTTGAATAATGGCTCTGACAGTGGTTCGCTGGAGCCCCAGAGCTTTGGGAATGGCTTTGTAACCTTTTCCTGAATTATAGACTTCTATCACTTTTTTTCTCATTTGTTCTTGAATTTCTTTGGATCGTGGCATGATGTGTTTGTTCTTGAGATGTTGTAGCCAACTTCACTTTGTTTGACAGGAACTATTTAAGTGATTTCTTGATTCAACACAGGTGGTGACAATCAGGTGTGGGTGTGGCATGTAGAACTGAACTAAGTTTTCTCAAAACTGTGGTTAGTCACAGTTAGTTTGTGATTTAACAAGGGGGGGCAATTACTTTTTCACATAGGGCCAGATAGGTTTAGATTTTTTTTGTGCACTAATAAATGGAATCATCATTCAAAAACTGAATTTTGTCTTTCCTTGGGTTGTTTCTGTGTGATATTAAAATTGGTTTGATGATCTGACAATGTTTTGAGTGATAAATATGCAAAAAACACAGAAATCAGGAAGGGGGCAAATACTTTTTCACGGCACTGTATATATATATATATATATAAAAACAGAAATCTAGGGTACTTTACAAAATAATCCAACTGCACAAAGGTTCTAACTACTACTACTGATCAATTTCTGCTACTACTGGTACTTGTGGTGGAATATAACAAAGTAAAAGTAGTAGAATACTATACTTAAAGGGACAGTGTGTAAGATTTTTACCTGTTAATTACCGAAATTGAAGATATGTTTTGTTTTCCAAGCCTTTTCACTTCCATCATGAAATCAAAGTACAGGGGTACCTCACCTTACGAAAGACCCTACATACGAAAAATCCAAGTTACAAAACGCCTTCATGTTAAATTTTGGTCTCTAGATACGAAAGAAAATTCAAGTTACGAAACGCAAAATCTCAAAAATTCAATTAATGCACGCTCAAATGCACACCCCGAAACGTAAATACACTTTATCAACACACACGGGGTTAGGTTCCAGAGGTGGCCCGCGGTGGGAGAGGTCCACGAGGTAGGACAACTTTGTATTTTGCAATTGTTCTACATGTTTTAGGGCTGTAGATGCCTCAGACACACATTCTATGCTTTTCTCAGACTGGAGTTGGGCTTTTCTCGCATTTCTCTCTCGTTTGAACACTTGAACTTTCATAGATTTTCAACGGAATGTGTTGATAGTGAAGCGTGGGGGTAGACACGGCTCAATATAGCGCCGAACGCGCGAGGGGAGCGGAGGGACACAGGATTACTATCGCAACACATCATAGTAGGGTAAAGCTAACCGGTCTCACGATGATCTAAACCCAGCTCACGTTCCCTATTAGTGAGTGAACAATCCAACGCTTGGTGAATTCTGCTTCACAATGATAGGAAGAGCCGACATCGAAGGATCAAAAAGCGACATCGACACGGCGCAAGACCGCGTGTACACCGGAGCCGCGGCGCCCGGGCTGTGCCTTCCCCTCGGGGCCGAGCACGCGCGGGCGAGCACGGGGTGATTTAATCCTGGTCTGGTCCCGGTTTGGTCCGGGTCTGGATCTGGTCCTGTCCTGGTTTAGTCCAGGTCCAGTTCAGGTTTAGACCTGGTTTAGTTCTGGTCTAGACCTGGTTTAGTTCTGGTCTAGACCTGGTTTAGTTCTGGTCTAGACCTAGAAGTCAGATAGAATCAGAGCCCACCCCAAGCGAGACCCTGTGGTCTTGCCGGCTGATAGAGCACCGTTCTCGGCCTCTTAGCTCACAGTGTCGGCGCCCCGGCTCTGGAGGTCAGATAGAACCAGAGCCCGCCCCGCTCTTATTCCCGCTGAAAGAGCGTCTTTCTCGGCCTCTCAGCTCTAGTGCGGAGACACGAGCAACGCGCTCATCCAACGGCACTGCCATGCTATTATAATAACAGGGATAATCCTGGTTTAGACTTGGTCCAGGCCTGGTTTAGTCCAGGTCCAGGTGGTTTTCACACAACGAGATACGAGTACGCGTTTGGATAAACAACGACAAGCATGTTGCCGGATCACACTTACTCCGCACATACATCGCAGGAGCAAGCACCTTAATCTAAGAGGAAAAGAAGACGGACATAGTACCTACCGCGGCTGGGGCTTTGTTGCAGCGCGGGCCCGCACCCCGGGTTCAGACCGATCTCCACCCTCCGCGGTCCGGTTCCCGATTCCCCCCACCCGCGCACAGCGCCAGGTGCGCTTCACGCGTGCGCGGCTCCGGGTACGCCGAGCTGTCCGCGTTACGGCGCGCCTGGGTGACCCTCGAGGTCTGCCGTAGCTAAAACCGGAATTGCAATATCCACCATCCACCAATGCGCCACCAATCCTACACACTGTCCCTTTAAGTATAAATCTTAGGTATCTGACTTTACTCAGTAAGTAGATGTTATAGTTGTTATACATTTGAAGCCTTATAAAACCTCAAACCTGCTTGAAATACTTTTACTGCGTGAAATACTTTTACTCTTTAAGTACATTTGTCAACACATATACTTACATATACTTTTACTTACATAGATTTTTTTCATGTGATACTTTTACTTTACTACTACTACTTTACTACTTTTTGCTCCGGTATCTGCACTTTTACTTAAGTAACAAAACTGAGTACTTCTTCCACCACTGCCACTACTGTTACTACTGCTACTACTACCACTACCACTACTACTACTGCTATAACATATTCTCCAGCGTACAATTCTAATTGAAAAGCCCAATGACATACTATTTAGCTGATCACCAACTTGTTTGTGAAACTTTTAAGACTGCACTGCCAAAACACGCCTGTGAAGAATATCCAGGGGAGCAATGTGGTTTGTCATCTTTATTTTGTATATTTAATTTTAGCCTTATTTATATGCAAACAAACATGCCATGACATATCTTTTGTCGTGGCATTTATCAAGAACAGTTTTAGCCCGAGCACTGACAGCGGCTTTAAGATTCACTGTCAGAATAAGAAACTACAACAAAAATAATCACAAAAAAGAGCTCTGTCCCTGTATTTGAGCAAATCAAGAAGTGTGTCTTAGCATGCTAGTTGTCAGTTTTAACCTGACGGCAAAAATCCACCCTCATCCCTGAAAGGTGTGAAATGCGATTTAAAACTGAAATTGCATAAGGAAAGTGAGGAATAAGAGTGTAAAGTGAAATAGTTCTGCTTTTCCACATTTGTAAAGAGAGAGAAAATTTTCAGATAGAGTGACTTTAGTACTAATCACATAAATATATTTGAAATGAATTCAGTTTGCTATGGATGGGCATCTGTTTGCTGCTATAATTCCTAATCCGTTGTTGGCATCATTATGCGCAGGAGGCATAATGAGCCATAGCTAATGTATAGGGCTTTACGGTATATCTAATAGGCTGAAATCATACTTTATTTTCCCAAACAAAACCAACTTGTTATAACTTGTTTTTCAGTCCAACAGGAATAAAAGCATTTGTATAGTTTGAGTTCATATATATTTAGTTTATATGGTTCAATATTTGGGAGTGCATCCAAAAGAAACAACACACTATTTTCAAATAAAAAATATTGACTAAAGAATCACCAATATATACTGAACCTGGTAAACACAGCAAGAATCATGCTAATAGATGTTAAAGGTCCCATATTACGCAATTTGCTGATCTATATTATACAGTGGTCCCTCGCTCTATCGCGGTTCACTGTTCGCTGCCTCGCTGTTTCGCAGATTTTTTTTTTTTTTAGTTTAACTTTTTTTTTATAGTGTAACATTGTGTTCTGCGTCCTGATTGGCTAAGAGACTGCAGACCTTTGCCGATTGATAGAACTAAACTAAACCAGAACTAAACCAGGACTAGACCAGGACTAAACGTGGAGTAAACTAGGTATAGACCAGAACTAAACCAGGTCTAAACCAGGTCTAAACCAGGTCTAAGCCAGGTCTAAACCTGGACTGGTCCTGGACTAAACCAGGACTGGACCAGGACTAGACCTGGACTAAACCGGGACTAGACCAGGACTAAACGTGGAGTAAACTAGGTATAGACCAGAACTAAACCAGGTCTAAACCAGGTCTAAACCAGGTCTAAACCTGGACTGGTCCTGGACTAAACCAGGACTGGACCAGGACTAGACCTGGACTAAACCAGGACTAGACCAGGTCTAAAGCAGGATTAAATTCGTGGGGCTCTTGCATTCGTTTGTGCATGTTTGATTTGTGGCTCGGGCTGCGAGGACGCAGTCCTGAGGGGGAGGCATGGTCTGGGTGCCGCGGTTCGATCTCATGCTCGCAGCCCCGGTGTACGCGCGGCCTCGCGCCGGTCACGCTGCTCTGTCACGGATTTGACCACGATGAGGGGTGCACGTGTCGCGCACTTCTCCAAGGGGTTGGTGCGTGTTGCGTCCTGGGATGTGGCAGTGCCTTTGGATGAGCGCGGTGCTTCCTGCGGATCCAGTGACTCATGTCTCCGTGCTCCTCGCGTGTCCGGTGGGGCTCCACGCTCCCACGCTTCACTATTAATACATTTTGTTGAAAATCTACAAAAGTTTGAGTGTTTAAACGAGAGAAAAATGTGAGAAAACGTTAATTCCAGTGTTTTAAGGCGTTTACAGGCTTAAGAAGCAACTTTATTGATCTCACACTGGAGAAATTCTTCTCTGCATTTAACCCATCCTGTTATTATTAGGAGCAGTGGGCAGCACATTACTGCGCCCGGGGACCATCTCCATGATATTCTTGCTTCAGCTTGGTCAGGACCTAAGCTGGAGGTACCTATGGTGCATGTTTTGGGTTGATGGGGGAAACCGGAGTGCCCGGAGGAAACCCACCCAGACACGGGGAGAACATGCAAACTCCACACAGAAAGGCTCAGGCGACCCGGGGATCGAACCCGGAACCTTCTTGCTGTGAAGCAAGAGCGCTAGCCACTCAGCTACCATGCCGCCAACATGTATATGTATATGTAAAACATGTATAATATTTGTAAAATATAAAGTTGTCCTACTTCGCGGATTTCACTCATTATGGGTTATTTCTGGAACCTAACCTAAACCTAACCTAAACGAGGGACCACTGTAATGTTGTTTCCTCAAACTTATCTCGAGTTTTTAACACATAAATCCTGCATATTCAGGCTTCGTTCTTCTCTCAAGCACAAAACGCTATGTTCAATGTAAAAGTAATATCTAGGTAAGTTAAAAGTAGCTAAATTAAGTACAAAAAGTCTTGTTCCATTAGTAGATAATTTTCCTTGTCAAATGAACTGTTAACTTAGCTAGTTTGTATTTTTTGCAGTGTATGTGAATGAAACAAAAGACAACTCCAGGTAAGTTTTGATGAGGTAATAACGTTCTAACATGGCTTAAAGCTCAAGAGTCAATTTTGCACAATATAAGTCCATAAGTAAAATAAATCAAATAAAATGACAGCTGATTTTTGCTGCTAAAAGAAGACAGAAAGTTCATACATTTTAGTTTCATGCAGATATATAGCGTTATACATACACCATGCAGTAAATACAAACACAATAAATGTAAATACCATTGCATTAGTGCTACTACTCACCGATATTGCAGTGCTCTCCTGTCCAGCCCTGGTCGCACTCACATTTGCCCTCCTTACACACTCCGTTCTTGGTGCACAGCGGGTGACAGGCTTTTTGGTCGCACACGCTTCCTGTCCAGCCCTCCTCACATCGACAAACTCCTCCATAACAGACGCCATGGGTGCCACAGTCCACCTCGCACACCTCTGCACAGACAGGGGGCAGTAGAGAGCAGGGTTACAGGTGATGTGTACAGGGATACAAGGCGGGAAACATATTTGACGCTTTCTCCTTGTTGTCATGGATTCACGTTTGCGTACATTATTTGAGCTTGTGACAGGTTAGACTTCTCATTTGACTAAAACACAGTGAAATGTTCATTTGACTGTGGGAATTTAATGGAACGTTGGTATTTGAGAATTGGGTTTTGGCCACATAATCACATTGGCTCAAACATTGTAGATTGTATGTACATTTTTAGTTGGGGATCTATCACCTTCTTAATTCAAATGTCCCACAATATGACATTAAACAGATCTACCTTGCATTTATTTATCTGGTTTTATTGCTCAAGAAAGGCATTCTGACTGTGAGTGGGGTTGCCTCGCCACAGATCTGACCTATAACTTGATCTGGTTTGGTTTCCATGAGAAAAGCAGGTGATGGACGCTCCACCACAATGTACATTTAACATCCCTACCTAAGAACACAGAACTATTTCAATACCATGACGAGTAAAGTGATTCTTGATGTTGTGAGGAGACCCATGGCGTGCATCTGCTTTCCTCTTTGCTTTAAACCCCCCTCCTTGGAAAAAAAAAAAAAGAAAAAGAAAGAAAGAAAGCCCTTGGTGGAGACATTATTGGGATTTCCAGTCATACAAAACAGTGTTAAACGCAACATTGACTTTTAAGTGAGGCCTGGTGCAGACAGAAACAAGAAGACCCAGACGAGCTGATCAAACACAAATGAAAAATCAATATGGACTCGGGCCCTGTGTCTGGTTCACCTGTCTGCCCCTGTCGGAGTAGCAGACAGGGTAAAAGCCATACTTACTGGATGTACACAGTCTTGATATGAGCACAGAGCTGTCCATGCACTCTTGAAAATACCATTAGCAGTTTGTTTTCCAGAGACTGTGGGATGATTGGGTTATAGGAGGTGCATTATATGAAGAGGGAGCAGCTGCTGTGGTGAGTCGAGCACTGAATTGTAAGAATGTGGTTTTCAAAGTTTTCCACAAGAGACACTCAAAAGTTTATGTTTTTATTTATGTTTCTTCTTTATTTTCATGATTATCTATATGGTAGATTCTCACTATGAATGGACGTATATGGAATGTAGCAAAGTCAAGTATAGTTTCAGGATTTAGAATTGTTAGTTGGTTTTTTTGGAACCATTTCAGGAGACTTCATAAGATACATCACTGAGAGAAGGTCAAGGGTTTGCAGCGATGTCAACAAAGCAAATGGTGGCTACTTTCAGGATTTGCATATTAAAGCTGCAGTGTGAAACTTCTGGTGGAGGGTCCGTCAAATGCTTTTCTCCATGGAGATGCTTTGTCTGGAATGTTTCA
The DNA here is from genome assembly GCA_036785185.1 of Paratrypauchen microcephalus. Classification (NCBI taxonomy): domain Eukaryota; kingdom Metazoa; phylum Chordata; class Actinopteri; order Gobiiformes; family Gobiidae; genus Paratrypauchen; species Paratrypauchen microcephalus. Next base: position 1,155,798 of record JAVJIX010000033.1, read on the forward strand.
CAATATGGTATTAAACCTTTCTATCTTCATGTAGACCAAACCAGACCAAGTTACAGGTCAAATCTGTGGAGAGGTGACCCCGCTCACAGTCAGAATGCCTGTTTTTCACATGTAATTTAAAGGACACCTTATGCAAAATCGACCTTTCAGAGCTGTTATAATTGTTCCCCCTTCTCTCTTCTTAATAACTTAATATCTTGATTTAAACGTTGTATCTGTGTTTCTTTTGAGTGCGTATCATTTTATGAAATCATCCCAGTGGTATCAATGAGGCAAAGCGGGCGAGTCAGCTCGTACGTGTGAATGTAGCGATAGGTGCACGCTGCCCTGGACTCACACAGCCTGACTGGATTGATTCCAATGGCGACATGAGAAACTGTCTGTGTGTGTCGCAGATAGACAAACCTTGCTCTCGCTGTTTGTTTTAGGACAAGTACTTTACGACGAGTACTTCAGACAGGCCGTAAAGGAAGCCACAGAAGAACGTTTATATTTTATCATTTTATTTAGACATCGCTCCAGAGGCCCTGGGACAGGTGTCTGCGCAGATGTCTGTGCGTCTGTCTGCAGAGGACGGCTTTCTGTGGCATGTGTGTATATATGGTGTGCGTATATATATATGTATGTATATGTATATGTATATATATATATAGCACCAGTAAAGTCCTTGAAAAGATGAAGGAACAACTTAAAGCAGAGGACAATATAACGCCTGAGATGAGAAACACATACAGGTCTGATCCAGAGGCCTGCAGAGACTCTCAAAGCACTGGTTTTGGAGTTGGTGGAGATACAACTCACAAAAACAATGAGAAACTGTCCAGGAAGGTGCAGGAGCTGTCTGCTGCACTCTTCTCAGCACGAGAGGAGAGACATCTCCTGAAGCTTTGTTATGAAAGTGAAAGAGCACAGCCATCCAGCTGCCCAAAAGGGGCGGATGTAGTGAAGAAGCAGAAGAGGGTGCTCCAGCGCTACTACCAACGGTAAATAAACAAAAAATATTTTAACTATTTAATTCATTGAATTTAATTATTTTAATTATGTTGTTCTCTTAAATGTCTGTGGTTATTCGTGTTTATTGTTTCATGTCAAAACTTGAATTCACATGCCAGCCACAGCTTGACTTTTAATAATAATAATAATGTATGGAAAAAATGCTTGTATGATAGGGGACACTATGGCGTACACTTTTATAGTATATTATGTTCTAGCCGAGATCACGCATAAGTGATTCAAATTTTAGCACGACTGGTCTGAGCATGTGCGTGTAAGATTTTTTTAAATATTTTTTGTGAGAGTGTCTGCGTCCCTAATAATAATTTTTTGCTCGTAGTCATTCATAGAATTGAATCCCCAATTATTGTACAAATCTGATAATGCTGACGTTTCATTTCTATAGCAGGGGGCCCTATAGTGTTCACTTGTATTAGACTTCATAGTCCATTACATTTAGGCCAGGATCATGCAACTGTGATTGAATTTGAGCTCTCTAGGGCAATGTCTGTGGCCGTTAGAAGTAATCATAGAAACAGGAAATTAAGATGTTTTTCGCTGGTGTGCTATGGGCAAATCGTAAGGATTATCACTTTTTGTGAACCTATGTCTCAAGGTGGAACAGAGTGTTTTTTTGTTTGACAGACGACCTTAATCTAATTATGCAGGGTTTGTGTGTTAAACAACATAGATCAGAAAATAGAGTAAAATGGGCCCTTTAACGAGGATTGCAAAACTCATTAGCATTGGATTTTTGCTTCTGCATGGCCACTACCACGACTTTAACCACAACTGCTCTGGCACTTACAATAACAGACAAGACTACCAATCTGTGGTCAGTCTACCATTCACACAGACTATGTAAAGCTGGAAGAGAGAGAAGCACAAAACCAAAGTACACTTGTATTTGACTGGTTTAAAGTACTTTTGAGTGACACGTTTTCCATTCAGTGGTTTAAAGTTGCCAACACTTATCCAGGCTTAAGTGAGATGTGCAGAGCCAGAGATGTTAAAGGGATTTTCCATTTCACTGTAAAGCTACTTAAGATACTTTACATTTATTTAAGCACACCACTCAATTAAAAAGCAAAGGTGGTGGTCTGAAGTGATGGAGCGGCAGGTTTCACTTTAAAATTTATTGTAAAAATTATTATGAATAGACATTTCAACAACACATTTAACTGTGGATTAAACTGTCAGAGTTTTTTAACAGTAAGAGTGTGAGTGATTGGAGTCTTGTTTGCTGCACAGTGCCATTGTGTCTTTGAGCAAAACACTTTAATTACATGAATGAATGTGATGTGTGACTGTTGGTGGAGAGTCTGACACATGCTCGTTTCTGTGGAGATGTTATGTCTTTGCCTGGAATGGTACACAGTATGGCATTAAGCGTTACATTAAGTGTTTTATTACAAAAAATGTATACGTTGCAGGAACATCACGCTGGGGGTGTTCCACATAGCTGTGTATGGCGAAAAGTGCATCAATTGCCATGGTGAAGCAATGCAGACTTAAGCAAACAACAAAAATGTTTTTAGATGGTCTGAAGTCTAAAATATGAAATGGATTTAAACAGTACAGATTTCATGTGACCAAGTGTGTTGAAGTGTTTTGACTTTTAACAAAATGTGAGACTGACTAACTGCAAAAATGTTGGCTAAGGCTAGCTAGCTTGTAACTGTAATTTTATTTGAGAGAGACTTGTTTAACAGCACAAACTCACCTGAGTCAGTTTTCTCATCAGATTGTGTTGAAATAAAACTCAGATTAAAGTCTAAAAAGCCTCAGATAGAGCAGTGCTTACAGTTAGCATCACACCACCATGACATCAGTTGAAAATGATCAATATTGAATAACATACATTCTTACTATGCATCTGTCAGTGACGTGTGGTGAGGGTCATGGCTGATGAGGCACTGACGTCATCGGTGACATCACCAGGTGTCGGCAAGTAAATTTGGCCCCGGGCCAGTTTCTCCAGTTTATTGTTCAGTGCATTTTCCAGAACGCACTGAGTAACGTCATAAATTAAAATAGCGATGTTTTTAGCGTGATCTGACGCTTAATTATAACTTTCTTGATTCTTAATTATAACCTCCTTCGACCGAAAGTCCAGTTTAGAAAACTGCTCGAGCTTTAATATGAAATCTCCATTTAAAAACTAGGGCCAGACAAGAAGAAAAAAGTTGAACGGATTATTAAACTTGACTTGCTAACTCTAAAGTGTATCTTGCTGTTACTTATTCTAATCCGCTGCCCCAGGAGTTGCAGAAGAACCCCTGGGCTCACAAGTGCCTCTACCATGAGGCCAGGTAACTATGTGCCTCTCCCGGCGCCTTTTCACAGCCGCTTTCAGCAGTATCTGTCACTGCTGAGCTACAGCACAGTCCGTCCATGTGAGGCACAAATGGCTGGTGCCTCCCTGCACCAGTATTTGAACGGTAAAAGTGAAAATTCAGTGATTTTGAATAAAAAAATAATTAAAATGGCAAAATTAAATAAAAAGATAACTTTTTAGTACACATCATTGGATAAATATAACCATTTAATTTATTTTTTCATTTTGCTTTTTTTCCTCTGTGATGACAGGTGAGGCACGGCCTCACTTGCCTCTAACTTGCCTCTAATGACCGCACGTCACTGTGACCTGTAATGTCTTTTCTGCCACTGGTGGGTTAAAATAAGTCTTAATTTGTCCCACTCCATTTTCAATTTTATTGTTTTTTTTATTAGTCACTCTTGGAATCAACCTGTACTGATTGTATTCTCCTGTGTACCGTCTTCATTTTGTCCTGACCGTGACATAACTCAAAATAAAGCTCATATAAATAACTTGGCCTGGTCGTGTTTATTATATTATTTATATAGTTATTATTTGCTTGTTTCATACATTTAACATCAAAACATTTAACATTCCAGGCTAAAAACTCAAATCTCCATGACAACAAGCAGGTGGCAAACCATCCACCAGAAAAGTTACAGAGTGCCCCTTTAATGAGTGAATTTTAAAGTTCTTTAACACGTGTGCTTGAGTCAGCAAAGGTCAGGAGTCAGTCAAACACAGCGACACTGGTGAAGACATGGCTATTCTTGTTGCAGCGTGTGACAGGCTCAGAGCAGCTAATTGGACGTGGATGTGATGGCCATGACAACATAAAGCTAACGTACACACATAAGCGCGCACACACACACTCACACACACACACATGCCTTTTTCCAGCTCGGGTTTTAAGGCTACCATCTGTTCCTATAATCTGCATTAGGGTTTTCAAAAGTATCGAAAATCAGATACTAAGGTATTAAAACTAGAGACTCATTTAAGCAAGTATCAATACTGAAAACTCAAATTCTAAAGATATTGAGTATTGAGTCTATTCCTTAGTATTCAGAGTTTGAATTTCAGTATCATGAGAAAACTAGTCTACATTCCTCATCACTGTTGTTTTATCACACCTCAAGCAAAACCATGGAGATTTGTTCAGTTCAGAATATTAAATCATTTTGACTAGTTTAGAATTATTTTACACAGACCTAGATCATTTGCATTAGAATCACAGTTGTTTAAAAACACTGCATATTATTTCAGCCAAACTTTTCATGTTAGTGGGATAATTTCCCTTGTGAATCTATAAAGTTTGTCTAAGTCTAAGTCTGTGGATAAGAAAAGTGGACGTTCTAAATATTTCTAGATAATTATTTTGAATGTCAGTGAAGTTCTTCGCTCTAACTGAAAACACCCTGTTCTACCTTGTGATGTCATGTGGTAATACAGGAAGTGCTCCATTGTGATGTTAAACTCTATACACTTTCACTTGAATCATCTGGATAATTTCAACCCTGGACTTACTAATCTCTAAGGAACTACAAGTAAAAATGTAGCTGTTAACTTGAAAACTACCTCTACATGACATCAGAAGGTGGAACGGAGCGTTTTGAACTTTGGAGAAGCAGATATATCTTTCTTGCTTTATTTCTGTCTCGCTCTCCTCCCTTCTCCTCTCTCCATTCTCATTCAGTCTCTATCGATTCAGTCTCCTTACCCCTCTCTCCTCTTGTAAAACATATCCAAGGAGCATTGCTTTATGACGCACTAAAGACACAACTATAGGGTAGTGCCCGCAGGATTACAGTGCGCCTCTGCTCTGTCCATGTTCAACAGTAAAAGGTTGAGAATCACATGGTCATGTTTTCCAGGACAGAGGAAGTCTGTTCACCGGCAGCTGCGCACGAACCGCGCGCACGCGTGAAGCGCACCCGGCGCTGTGCGCGGGTGGGGGGAATCGGGAACCGGACCGCGGAGGTCAGAGGTCGGTCTGAACCCGGGGTGCGGGCCTGCGCTGCGACAAAGCCCCAGCCGCGGTAGGTACTATGTCCTTCTTCTTTTCCGCTTAGATGAAGGTGCTTGCTCCTGCGATATATGTGCGGAGTAAGTGTAATCCGGCAACATGCTTGTCGTTGTTTATCCAAACGCATGCTATCTCTTTGTGTGAAACCACGGGCCAGTGCCAACAGCTATAAAGAAAACGCGGAGCCCAAAATACAGTATGTCCTTCTGCGGCTCTCGTAGTTAAAATGGCTGCCTCTACATGGAGAAGATCCCCCTTTTATGCGACTATATCTAAGTCCAACAGAATACTTTGATTTCATGATGGAAGTGAAAAGGCTTGGAAAACACTGTATTTTTGAATGGGTATCTTCAATTTCGGTTGCCTGGAAGAATCCATGACTCATCGCTGTACCAGTGGCGAGTCTGGTAATGCTTGGTCCAGAATGCGCTGCTGTTGCGCTTAGACAGACACCTAAGTGAACCAATCAGAGAACAGTTAACGGACAGCGACGTGAACCAAGCCAGTAGGAAGCAATGCAAAAACATCTTTTTTGAAAAGAAAGGCCTCTAGAGCTGTCAGCTGCTGTGGTTTTAAGGAATCAATGTGTTTTAGGTCATTTAAGATCAATTTTACAGCTGAATGGAAGGGACGTTGCGGGCAAAGGCGGGTGCACTGACGTCACCATCTTTGAACGAATCAGAATCGCGGAGTCCGTTGTTAACCGGAGGAGCGAGGGTGGAGCGAGGGTGTCCAAATGGTATCGCGCTGTATAGGAAATACAGAGAGATATCATTTGGCTGGCCAGGTAACAATTTCGGTAATTAACGGGTAAAAATCTTACACTTTTCACTTTTGTTAAAATAATAACAAAGGATATTTTACTTCATTATTTCACTAATGTAATGTCCGTCTATTTCCATTTTGACTCATTAGTCTGTTGACTCATTACTCAGTAGTCTGGACCAATATCGCCCATCCCTAACTGTGTATAAGATGTTTCTAGTCATTTTTGTGTAAACTAAATGAATTTGCAGCACTCTGGTCAAAACACCTAAATCTAAATGTGTGCTGCCTTGAGTAGCCTCTGCAATATCAAGTAGTTGGTGACATCACAAAAGACTACCTTGATAACAGAACTTTTGGATGTCTTCACGATAAAACCTTTGTCCAGTTGACCGATTCGAATTTTTTTTTTTCTTTTGCTATAAATCCTACCTGGACGCCTGAGGGATTACACAGATACCTGTTAGACCAGTGACACTGTTCCTTATACCTCTAGACACTGCCCCTTCACTCTCAGTCTCCCTTCTTCCTCCTCCAGGTACAGCCCAGTTTAGCAGCTCTATTTGAAAAGTGGTTGTGGCTGGAGTGGCTGGAGTGGCTGAAGTGTTTAGTCCCACTTTTTAACATATTTCAAATGTATTTTTATTGTGACAGACCTTGTTTATCATCCCACTTTTTCTCAGAATTGTAACGTCAGATCCCGCTTGAACCAGACAGCTGTGGTCCATCTCCCTCACCTGATGGTAAGACATCTTGAGAGCAGAACGTTGTAGTTTGAGCCTGTTTTTTATTGGGTGCGGCGAAGTTTTAGCAGCGATTCTGAAATGTTGACAATCACAGTGAAGCTTTTAATGCGTTTTTGCTCCTTGAAGCAATTACTGACCTTTTAGACAGAAAAGTAGATCATGTGTGAGAGATATGAAAGCTTGGGAACTGGGTGTGTACAGTACAAATTAGCTGGAAAATAATCACCCTGAGACACCAAATCCAACAACAAAAAACACAAATCACCTCACAATAGTGTGTTTACGTTAACATTTAGCATAATTGGTTTTCCTTGAGCAATACTGGTTTAAATAAAGCATGAATAAGCCAATAAGGTATTCTAGATATGTGTGGAAATGAAAACAGCAATCTTGTGATGTGGGTTGGATCTGCATAATGAACTTTATTATTGTATCTCTCATTATCAGGTTTGTTTATTTCAGTGACACATGGGAAACTAAATTTTCTTTTTTTGCTTTTCAGTCATGTCATTGGACCTCCTTGGTCCAAACAAGAGTGAATATGTTTCACCATTGTTTTTGCACAATCATTTGTGCTCCTAATGGGTCATCTAATACATATAGTAATAGTGCATTGTATTTCATAACACCCAAAGTGGGGGTGCTAATCTGAACCAATGTCCCCTGTATCACCACCACCCACTCATACACACTCCACATTCATAATAAGGGGGAAAGTGTCTTGCCTAAGGACACAACAATTCGATTGGTCTCCCATTCCAGTACTAATCAAACCCATCTTGCCCTGCACACCCTAAAGTAAATTTGTCATTCTTTTTCCCAAGGACTTTGAAGCTGTGAAGATGTAGACAGACTAATAATAAAACACTCAAAATATGTGTGAATGAAACAAAACACAACTCTGGGTATGTTTTTCACGAGGTAATAACTTTATAACATGGCTTAAAGCTCACAAGAATAATATAGGTACTTTAAAGATCCCATGACATGGTACTTCTTGATGCTTTTATATGGCGCCTTAATGGTTCCCTAATACTGTAAATGAATCCTTCTTCAAAATCAACATTCAGTGCATGAGAAACAGAGATCTCAGCTGATCCATTTCCGTGTTTTTGCACGGGGGGAGAGATTTGAAGCGTTCCATTGAAAAATAAACACATTTCCACAGAAAATAAAATTAAACCACTGCTGTTCAAAGGTCCAGAGGCTCAGATAAAGGACTTCCGAGTCTAGAAACACTCGGACGTGCCTCCAGGCAAATAAAAAAACGCATTTCGCATTGCCTAGCGCATTCGCGGTCCAAAGTCTCTGGGCGTGATTTACAGAAACGCTGAGTTCAGACAGACGGGGGTGGAACTGCATTTGCATTTCTTTTTTCGATCTGACGTCAATAAGGTGCCTTGTTCAAAATCGCCCGTTTGAGCTCTGATTTTTTGTAACGCAGAAAAGGATCGCAAATGCTCAGTTTAGACATTTCGCAACTTTTAACCATGGGGGGGGTGGGTAAACAGGGTAGGGGAGCTCACATTAACGTTCAAAAACCTCAGAAAGTGAAAATTTCATGCCATGGGACCTTTAAGTTAACCAATTTATGTCATATTCTGTGTTAATTATGTATTTTCTTTGTTGTGTTTTCTTTCTATATTAATTCAAAAATATGATTGTATACCTGTTCAATATTTTAACTCAAAAAACAAACAAACAAATATAAAACTGGACACATACCCAGTGCGCAGTCTGGTCCAGTCCAGTTCTGATCACAGGTGCAGGAGTTGGTCTCTGCGTTGTGGGTGCCGTGGCCAGAGCACTGGTCAGGGCACATGGCTTTGGCGATCTCACAGCTGGCCCCGCCCCACCCCGGCTGACAGTGGCACTCGCCGTGGATACACACGCCATGGGCTGAGCAGCTGGGGTCGATGCAGTCCACTAGAGGGAAACAAACACAACATGAGCCAATGTCAACTACAACGTCAGACAAAAACAAATACACAGCGTGAGTCAAATCTGAGAAAGTTTTTTTCTTTTAGGCCAGGACTCCCTTGAAAAAGAGATTATTAATCTCAATGGGACTTTCCTGGTTAAATAAAGGTTAAATTAAAAAAAAAAAAATTAAAGACAGTATTTTGAAAAGAAGTGACATCATTAATTGTGCACTATAATCATTATTTATTTGCTATATCTTGAAAGAAGCTTATTTAAATTTGCACAATGTAATATTTCTATTTCTCCACCACCTGTCTCCTGTCATTAAACGATTTCATGGAGACACATTTGACACCACTGGGCCAGGGTAGGTCTACGGAGAGGCAACACCCACTCACACAGTTAGGATCCATGTTTTGTTTGCAATAAAAACACAAGGTAAAAATAAAAAATACTGCACAAAAATTGCAAAATAGATGATTATTTTTGATTTATACAAAAGTTTTGACGGAAAATTGGTTGATAGACAAAGGTTTACGCCTATAACAAGCTGTCGGAACAAAGAATATAGAAAACCAATTGAACAGGCTTATGTTTTAAAATAGCACAGCACTGAATAGAATTATTTACTGGGAATCAATCCAGCCCACTCCAGCCTACAACCACTTTTCAGGAAGATGGAGAACATTTATGAAGAAAAAAATATATATACTGTATATATAAATGTAGTAGTAAATACAAAGGGCTGTGCAAGATAAAAATGAAGATGTTAAAATGCCCTTAATAATCTGACTCACTTGAAGTTTGCTGCCAAGAAATAGAACGTATGGACTTTATCACTCGATTCTGGAGAGAATGTGCCAAGAAAACCATAAAATGTCTATATGTGATGAACAAGGGAAGTGTGTGAAAATGAATGGAGTGGTATTAGGGTGATTTAAAGGTGTAAAGCGTATCTTTACTGGTGGAGGATCTGCCAACTATTGTCTGCAATGGAAAAATCCTGTGCATGAAATGTGCCATAGTTTGACATCTATCTTATCTATCTTGTATATATTCAAAAGTTAGAGCAGTACTTGAGACACTGCAGGTGAATAGAAGAAAATCTTAAATTTAAAGATATCATTTTGAAACTCCTTCTGTAGTTTACTTATATAAATGTGAGAAAAAAGTTTAAAACTAATAAATCAGACTTAACATGACACCAGAATAGGTCAGAATCTTGTTAAGGTTGTAAAGTTTGGTGTGTGTAGGTGCCATCGTGTTATTATCCCCCAGCAGTGCAGGTCAAACTATTCCACAACATCAAATTGTTTCTATCAATAACTCCGTAACAGTGGGCTGGGTTGTTGATCCCCAAGCAGATGAATTATACATAGAAAACACAAAAAAACACAAAATAAGTTGAACTATACATGTCCAAATGTTTGGTTCTGACAGCAGGAGCCAGTCCTGTCAGCAGCACCTTTGTAGTTTGTTTACTGGATATGCAAAGATCAATTTCACACTGCCCTGCTGGACATGTTTTAATGATATGAGCTCTGGTTCCCTCCTATTGTTTCACATATTATCCGAACCAAAGAAAGCGCCTGCTTTCTGAACCTACGTAATATGGTTTATGTTAGGGTCCCTTGATCGCCCACATGTACAGAGAGAGAGGCAGCTGGAGGTAATAAACGCTAAACCTGATTGAACGCTTCCTGGTCTATAGCTGCTTACAGAGAGAGGGAGGGGCTGCTAATCAAAGCCGCTGTGACAAAAAAGGTTTTTCACACTGTTGAAACTGTTCCTGGTACTTATTTATTACCAGGCTCCATTTGATGTGTGTTCATAGTAGTGTTTCAAACTCGATTTCAATACTAAGAAATAGACTCAATACTTAATACTAATTCCAATACCACAATGATACTATTACACGTTAGTACGTTTGTTTATATTACCATGTGGTCTTATAACTGTGTAATCGCTCAGTCTATGTGATCTTATACTTGTTCTGATACAGCTCAAGATCATTCTAAAACGATTCAGGAAAGGTTCATTTCTGTCCTGTGAATCTGACTTTATTAGTATCGATACCTACTCAAATGAGTTTTGATACTAGTTTTAGTATCGGTTAGGGCTGACAATTTAAAGGAAAATGAACGTTTTTTTTAACAATCTGAGCCTTCTTTCGGCAATAAAACAAGTAGTTTTACTCACCCATAGCAGTTTGGTGTCAATTGGAGCAGTATCGCAGAACTTATGTTGAGCCGTTCTGTTCTACTAATGATCCCGTATCCGTTAGCGTGAGTGCTCGGGGCACTGATTTGCAGTGTCCAAATAACACTTTAGCACTTTTCAAATCACAGAAGATCGCTGTGTCAGGGTAGACTTTTAGTAGATTCCAAAATGTCCTGAAACCCGATATCGCAACAGAAAAGTAAAGTTCAGAACGGTGTTAGCTTCTTTCGGACTAGCGGTGTTTACAAAACAGCTGAGTTCACGCATGCGCACTGTCCTCTCTGATGACGTCATCAAATGAAACTATAGCTGCATATCGGGTTTCAGGCCGTTTTGGAATCCACTAAAAGTCTACCCTGACACAGCGATCTTCTGTGATTTGAAAAGTGCTAAAGTTTGTGTTATTTGGAGAGCGCAAAGTAATGCCCCGAGCATATGATACGAGCACCATGCTAACGGATACGGGATCATTAGTAGAACAGAACGGCTCCAACATAACTTCTGCGATACCACTCCAATTGACACCAAACTGCTATGGGTGAGTAAAACTACTTGTTTTATTGCCAAAAGAAGGCTCAGATTGTAAAAAAACGTTAATTTTCCTTTAACGCTTTAATTAGATTAAGTAATGGCACTGCAAATTAACGCAATATAAAAATTAACACAATTAATTATGAGCAGCAATTCAATGTGCGTGCATTTTAAATTTGGCGTGCAGCGAGCAAATTGCTCTTAGGGCCTTTGAACGGCAAATTTATTCATAAAAAGAACGAAGATGGGACTATCAACAAGAACGCCGTGCTTTTGTCAAAAATAATTTTCCGATCACTGAAGCTGCTCCAGCCTGACGGATCATTTGGATGATAAACACGTCCGGACAAGTTCCATTGTTACCGGTGATACTTCACTTCACCAAACCACCAAACCACACTGGCAGAATTTGGGAAACGAATGAGAAAAGTGACCACAAAAAAACGAACAAACTCAATCGCAAAGTGGGTTGCCTCTCTCTCCCTGTTTCTCTCTCTCTCTGCCTCTCTCAAGATTAAAATGTGATTAATTCGATTAATTAATTACTAATTAATTACTTTAATTAATTACGTATCTGATTGTCTATACTTTTGTGAGCCTTAGTTCATACAGAATAATATAAACTGCAGCTACACTTTTACACTATTTTGTTTTTAACTGCAATGAATATACACATTGAATGTTTTATCATTTTGAATTTGCTATCAACTAGTTAAGTTCATGTACCACTGATTTTCTTCAAATGTTTGCCAATTTACACATTTACTGTATATATTTTCCTATACAATGTCCCTGTTCTGTGATGGAAACTGAAAACAGTTTTTTTTTGCAATATCAATAGTTTCTACTCATAATCCTTCAAGGACTTTTTTTGTCAAAACCAAAATTTAACTAATTTCCCAATCTAAAACTATCCCCAATCTAAAAAAATAAAATAAATAATTCTAATTTAATTTTTAAAAGCTATTTAATTTGACAACATTTTACCCCTCAATTTAGTATACGTATTAGCACCACTTGTCTGCTTTTGGTGTGTGTCTGCCATCTGTTTGTCCCAAGAGATGTTATTATTATTATTATTATTATTATTATTATTATTATTATTATTATTATTATTATTATTATTATTATTATTATTGCCTGGAATGTTCCACAGTAAGGCATTAAATCTTGTCAAATTCAATTACACATGTTTGATTATAGTTGTTTATGAGCAGGTCTTATTGGTTTATGTCTTTCTGAGGGACGTTCCAGGCATAACAATAAGCTTTGAGAAAACAATGTTGGAGACCATCAGGCAGAAAAGTTACACAGTGCACCTTTAATACAGTGAATGATGATGATGATGAGTTGTTCTAAAACAGAATACATGACATAATTTCACAGGAAAGTCTTTCACATGGACCATCATTGACATCAGATGGAGATTCAACAGCTGCAAATGGGATTAACCCACAGAACGACCGCTAACCGCTGTCCCCTATGTCCTCTCTCACCCCTCTCTCCTACCCTGTCTCTTTATCCTTTTTCACATTCCCCCTCTCCCCCTCTTTATACTCCCCCACTCTCCCTCTCCATCTCTCGCACCCTTTCTCCTCCCTCTCTCTCATTATAGTCTCCCTCTATCTCCTTTCCCTCTCTCCCATTTGTCCTCTTTCTCACTCACTCTCATTCTCTTTCTCCTTTTTTCTCTCTCTTTATCCCCTTCAGTCTCCTTCTATCTCCTCTCCCTCTCCCCTTTGCCCCCCCTCGCTCGCTCACTCTCATTCCCTTCCTTCCTTTTTCTCTCCTCCCTCTCTGTCTTTATCCACCCCAGTCTCTCTCTCCTCCCCCTCTCTCCTTGTGTCTCCTTCATCTCTCTCTCTCTCTTAGCACCCCCCTCACTCTTACTTTCTCTCTTTCACCCCTCCCCTTCTCTCTCCTTTGTCTCTCCCTTTCTCTCATCTCCGTCCGTCCTCTGTCTAACTCTCCTCCCTTTCTCTCTCCCTGTCTCTCTCTCTTTCGCCCCTCCGTCTCCCTCTCTTCCTGTCCATGGACACTCTGGCGGAGGATTAATGCCAGCTAATCTGAAACTAATCTGGTTAACGTCCTGTGGGATCTCCTGTTCATTTGCATATTGGCCCGGACAGCCGTTCACAACACATTCTGTTTGCATTTGTACACACCTGGAAGTATTACACTGCAAAAGGATTTCAAAACTATATTTGTGTACTTTCACTTTCTAAATGTAGCAGGAACAATAATCGTACTCAATTAAAAGTTTTGATTGAGTATTTACAACAACTTTAAAGGGCTCATTGTACACTATTTTCTGATCTATGTTATAATGTTGTTTCCTCATCATCAAACATACCTGGAGTTGTGTTTTGTTTCATTCACACATGTTTAACACACAAATCCTGTGGTAATACAGGAAGTGCTCCACTGTGTTTTTAAACTCCATAGACCTTCACTAGAATCATTTGGATAATTTCAACCCACTACTGAACTAAATTTGAATGAAACAAAACACAAATCCATGTATGTTTTTGAGGAGGTAACATTATAACATGGCTTAAAGGTTCTGGAGTTGTGTTTTGTTTCATTCACACATGGTTGAGTATACATACTCAAAGCTCAAAATGCTCTGTTCCACCTTGTGATTAGTCTGGTTAACACCTGACCATATCACAAGTGAGATATGGGTCTGGAAACTCGCTTCGAAAAATCCCGTAGCGGAGGTGTGGTTAGCGATTGCCAACGGCCGTTTATTGGGCGTTATGAATGTCTATCATTGAGCGTATACGTAAGTCCATAGCCAATCATGTCAGTTGTCAGTTCAAACTACAAGCTTCCGTTTGTCATGTAGTATGCGTCACCGTCTTGCCACACCTCCCCCGCTCTCTGATTGGGGCCCTAAATCTGGGACTCTCGCTTGGACGAGTTTCCAGGCCGCCTTCCAGTTCGAAACGAACGGAAGCGGCCTGGGAATTCCCAGGCTACCTTGTGATGTCATGAAGCAGTAGTTTTCAGCTACATTTTACCTTTTGTTCAGTAGAGATTCGCAATTCCAGGACTGAAATTCAAATGATTCTAATGAATGTCTGTTGTGCTTAAAGGTCCCATGGCATGAAATTTTCACTTTCTGAGGTTTTTGAACGTTAATGTGAGCTCCCCTACCCTGTTTAGCCCCCCCCATGGCTAAAAGTTCCTTTTCCGCGTTTGAAAAAAAGACAGCCCAAACGGGCGATTCTGAACAAGGGAAATTTCTGACGTCACACTCAGGGAAAAATGCTAATGCAGTTCCACCCCCCGTCTGGATGTCTACCCAGCGTCTCTGGAACTCATGGCCATAGAGTTTGGACCGCAAATATTTGCCTGGAGGTACGTGAGAGTGTTTCCAGGCTCGGATGTCCTTTATCCGAGCCTCCGAACCTGGTTTAACCTAGCAGTGGTTTAATTTTATTTTCTGTGGAAATGTGTTTATTTTTCAATGGAAATCGTCTCATATCTTCCTCTGCGCTTAAACGCGGAAGTGGGGCCAGCGCACACCGCACCGCTAAAGAGGAAAGAGCGGAGAGTTTGGCCCCACCCCACCCGCTGCACTGGCCTGTCTCTGTATTTTGACTCTGACTGTGTTCATGGGGCTTTCTCATGCACTGAGTCTTGATTTTGAAGGATTCATTTACAGTATTAGGGAACCATTAAGGCGCCATATAAAAGCATCAAGAAGTACCATGTCATGGGATCTTTAAAAACACAGTGCAGCACTTCCACATGACATCACAAGATGGAACAGAGTCTTCCAGTCTTAAGAGCAGAACTCAGCCAAAACATGCATGATTTTGGTGTTAATCATGTGTGAATGAAACAAAAAACAACTCCAGGTATGTTTTTGATGAGGAAACAACATAATAACATAGATCAGAATATGGGTTGTTTAAATAAATTTCTACCTTAACATAGGATCTTCATCTTCAAATTTTTGTGATCTGTTCTATATGCATTATTCCAGGCTACATTAAAGGTGCACTAACAACCATCTCTGTAGTCTGCCATCATGGAAATTCTACGACATTCATTTTAAAGGACATATATTACCAAAAAAATGATTCTTTTGAGCTTTAAGCCATGTTAAAATGCTGTTACCTCCTCAAAAACATGAACTTAGCCTAAATATGCAGGGTTTGTGTGTTAAACATGTGTGAATGAAACAAAACACAACTCCAGGTATTTTTGTGTCGAGAAAACAACCTTATAACATAGATCAGAACAATTTCAGCCCTTGAATCTCCACAGACGGGTATGTTTTTGCAGTGCGGTGTCACAGTTGGTTTGAGCGTACAGCATGTGTGCAATAGACAAACACCAGATTAGTATCGACCATAGCGCAGCCGAAATGAGTTCTGTAGTACGGCTAGCGGTCCCGGATTAGCCAAGGACCTGTCAGCAATCACATCCCAGCTAGCGGCTCCGTCCTCCGGTTCACATATGCGTCTGTAGGAAATGAATCCCTGACCACAATACGGCTTTTACAAATGGGCGACAGTCAGCACCTCCAAGACCGCGATATTACACAGGAAGTAGGTTTTTACGATTTGATAGGCTTGCAGTAATGAAATATTTGACCAGCTCAGTAAGGCCGTTTCACACCTTCATAATCAGAAACATTTGATTTGAACAGCTACACTTCATTGTGTTAAACTGGAACAAGGAAGGGACTTTTGAGGTTTGAAAGTGCATTTCAACAGATTTGAAGGCATACAAAAAATTCAGTACTGGTAATTTGTATATTTCACAAATTGGAAACATATAAATAGGTTACACTAATCCATTTCCTAGAAAATTATCCTGACTGTGTAACTTTTCTGGTGGAGGGTCTCTCTTCTGCTCATTTCCATGGAAATGTAATTGCTGTGCCTAGAACGTTCCACAGTATGACATTAAACATACACACATACACACATTGGGGGATGTGGGCACGGGAATAAACACTACTGGGTATAAGGGCTAAGGGACTTGAAGGCACTTGGGGGAAATACAAGGGGGGTCGAGAAAGAGAAACAGGGAGTGGAAAGGTCCAAAGGGATTGTTCCAGGTGAAGAAAGGGGGTCTGGGGGAGAGCAAGGGAGATGCAGTGCAGCGGAGGAGGATAGGGGTCAGAAGTCCAACTGAGGGGAAACATTCAGGTGACGCCACTAGGCCAAGTTACAGGTCAGATCTATGAAGCAGCGACCCCACTCACAGTACGAATGCATGTGTTTCCCTGTAAATGATTCAATTTAAGATACATTTAATACCATAGTGAGGAACATTCTAGGTCAAACAACAGTGATGCCGGTAACGCGTTACTGTAGTCGCACTACTTTTTTCAGTAACGAGTAGTGTAACGCAACTACTATTTCAAAACCAGTAGTCAGATTACAGTTACTTATCTAATACACCGTGCGTTACTATTTCTGCATTTCGGGGGAACGTAGATTACATTTATTTATTCTTATTTTTTGGCTACACGTTTCTTACGAGGTTACGTAATATCGGCTCCGCGGCGCCAAAGTCGATGTAAACAATATGGAAGGAGAGAGGTTCGCCTTTTCCAGCTGGAAATTTTATTTCGGCTAAGGATGACAACATTAACATCCGAGATTTATCCATAGTTTCCAGTAGATGAGGAGGCCAGTGCGCATGTGCGGAGTCACCGCTTATTTCACTCTCAGCTCCCGGGACGCAAACATGAAATGCAAAGTTGTAAATTATGGATAAATCTCGGATTACAGGCCACTTTTGACTCAAACGAAAGCGTAGACTAAGACATTGAGCTTCCATGATTTGAAAAGTGCTAAAGTTTGTGTTATTTGGAGACCGCTCGGGGCATATATTACATGCTCGGGGCATATATTATATGCCCCGAGAACTCGCGTTATAGATATCGCTAATCTAAAACATCTCCGGAAGAGGTTCATATGACACCAAAGTGCTATGGGTGAGTAAAACAACTTGTTTTATTACCGAAATAAGGCTCAGATTGTAAAAAACGTTAATTCTCCTTTAACATTAAAGGTCCTATATTACCCAAAATTGACATGAGCTTTTAGTCATGTTATAATGTTGTTACTTCTTCAAAAACATAGTTGGAGTTGTGTTTTTTTTTTCATTCCCACATGTCTGAGTAACGCTTTATCACTAGCCTGTCTACATATGTTTTTCTTTTTTCGCTGCTTATTTTGAATTTATTATTACCATTTATATTGTTGCTATTTGTTATTATAAGATATAATATATTGTGATGCGTGAGCTGCTGTGTCCAAATAATTTCCCTTGTGGCTCAATAAAGTTTGTCTAAGTTAAAATTGGATGTAGATTACTGAAGTGACTGTGTATAGACCCCATAATGTAATGACAACACAATATATGAGGACCAAGTTTTGTCATGGGAATTTCTGAAAATATTTACACCAGTCATATCACCATAGTTTAAACTTTTAAAACTTGGCCCGGAAATTGGAATAATTCAGCAGAACTGATTGAATTATTTACAGATTATTGACACAATTTAAGTGGTTTCTCATACATTTATTCTAGCACTTCCCTTCATTTTTGTAGCACACTTACTAATGAGTGATACACAGCATACAAGTATTCATTTACACAAGAGTGTTATTTCTTTTATACAGTACTTTTTGATGATCATAGTACTTTTAGTCCTCTTTGAGCTTCTTTGGTTCTTCCCCTTTGTTGAAATAGGTGCAGCAGACTGTCCCCAGTGTAACAGTCTTATCTCCAAACCATTATCACGCCCCATCTCTGCTGTCACCACGGAAACGCTCTTTATATCGCCACAAACCATTTTCAACAAGAACTTCAGCGCCTTTTGTGAATGAAAATCTTGTAGTTAATTCTTAAGTGGAGCGTGTAACTTGAAAATGAATATTCAACATGACTATAAAAAAATAAAAATATAAGAGATACATATTATAAGAGACATTTATTGGTCTTGTGCTTTTGTAATAATTCCTTATCTATTGACTATTGACGCATGGGTACACCCCTCTGATTGCTAAAAAAAAGAAAAAAAGGAATGGTAAATTAAATAAATACATTCAAGTTTGACAATATTTTAAAAGGGTAATCATGCCGAAATTATTTGACAGGGTGTTTAGATGTAAAAAGGTCATAGTTCATTTTCAAATTTCTCACTTATTCACTGGAAATGTT
This sequence comes from Paratrypauchen microcephalus, assembly GCA_036785185.1. Lineage (NCBI taxonomy): Eukaryota > Metazoa > Chordata > Actinopteri > Gobiiformes > Gobiidae > Paratrypauchen > Paratrypauchen microcephalus. Next base: position 1,174,516 of record JAVJIX010000033.1, read on the forward strand.
GTCAGTAAAGTTTAAGTAAAGTCTCATATTTTGATGTGTCGCCCATTCATTTCTACTTTTTTAAAATTGTATTGCATTGTGTAACTTTTCTGGTGGACGGTCTGTCTGTCAATGTTCTGTATTTGACGGAGCCTCCACCAGAAAAGTTACAAAATGCATCTTTCATGAATGAATGAATGAATGAATGATAAATAAAGCTTGATTGATTGATTGATTGATAAAGCTTAAGAAATGAAAATAAGTAAGTAAGTACAAGCACTAAGTAAACATGCACTGGGGCGATTTGCAGCCAAGTGTAAAGTGGCTGAGATGAAGATCATCTCCTCCGAACCTGAGGCCATGGTTCTTGACCGGAAAAAGGTGGCTTGGGTGGAGAGTCCCTGCCTCAAGTGGAGGAGTTCAAGTATCTCGGGGTCTTGTTCACGAGTGAGGGGACGATGGAGCGTGAGATTGACAGGCGGATCGGTGCAGCGTCGGCAGTGATGTGGTCGCTGTACCGTTGTGGTGAAGAGGGAGCTGAGCAGAAAGGCAAAGCTCTCGATTTACTGTCAATCTACGTTCTTACCCTCACCTATGGACATGAGGTTTAGGCAATGACCGTAAGGACAAGATCGCAGATACAAGCGGCCGAAATGACTTTCCTCCGCAGAGTGGCTGGACGCTCCCCTAGAGAAAGGGACAGACTGCTGCCCCCGCGACCCGGCCCAGATAAGCGGAAGAAAATGGATGGATGGATAAGTATAAGTTGTAACCTTGACTTTTAATGTCAAACTGTCTAAAAAAAAAAATCTGTCCACTGTTATAAATAAAGCACTAATAAAGAAAAGAGTAAGACACCTCACTTTTTTGCACCCAGCATTCGTGTCCACTGGTTTTATAAATTAATTACTAATTGACAGTAAATTAGTAGCGCTGGTGTCTTGGCTCACAGGATTTACAATGATACATTATGAAGAGTAGAGTTGGTAGTGCGATTCCTTACCCTCCTCGCAGTTCTCGCCCTTGTAGCCAGTATTGCAGATGCAGGCCCCGATGATGCAGATGCCGTGCCCCCCACAGTGGATGTCGATGCACTGGTTGGCTGGGACATCACACTCGGTGCCCTTCCAGCCGCTGTAGCACTGACAGCGCCCCCTAGAATACTGCCCATTGCCACTGCACAGGATCGGGCATGCCGCTAAAAATAAATAAATAAATAAAATATACATAGAAAGTTAGAAAGTGTGTACCTCCAACCGTTCTAAATTCAATAGATGGGGTAGGTCCTACATTATGCAAAATGTAATCTTGTAACCTTTTAGTTGTTGTTACCTCATCAAAAACATACTAAGTTGTGTTTTATTTCATTCACACAATTTTTTTTCAAGCCCACTCACAATGCACAATTTCAATGCATTTAAGCAATTAAATACCATCAGTTGAATAAATGCACGTTAAAGGAGTTAAAGGACCCAGGAGTTAAAGTTAAAGGACCCACATTGTACTATTTTCTGATCTGTGTTATAATCAGTGTTGTATAGTAACGAAATAATAATACTTCACTACTGTACTTAAGTACATTTTGGGAGACTTTGTACTTTACTTGAGTTTTTAAAAAAAATGATAACTTTTACTTTTACTTCACTACATTTCCGAATTTAATTGCATACTTTTACTCCGATACATTTTCAATGTGCCGTTTAGTTACTCGTTACAAAAAAAACCTCTACTGACTGAAGGAAGTCAGGACGTGCCTAGGCTTGTTCGCTACTTGCGCATGACAATCAGCCTACACCTGTTGGTTTCATGCAGCTAGTTTAATCAATCAACATCCCCACACAACCCAGATGTTTTAAAACAAGAACATTTACTACACGTCATTAGTGCTACCGTACCATAATTATTAAATTACAAATAACATATTTTGTGCCTGCATTTACTTGCTCATAGGACGGCGTTTCATGGATATCACCAAACCCAATATCTTCGACAGTGCTCCATACGACACAAAACTACCATGGGTGAGCCAAACATGGTGTTTTACAGTAGAATTAAGGGCCCAATTGCAAAAAACCCTCTTCCTCCAAAAACACTCCTTCAATGGTGTTATGTATGCCTTATTTTCAGCACTGTTATTTTAAAAAAAACAAAGGTTTGGTGGGGGCTGCCTTTGCTTGATACTTTTACTTGTACTTTTAATTACATTACTTGAGTACATTTATTTTTACATTACTTGTCATACTTAAGTACAAGAAGTTCCAGATACTTTAAGACTTTTACTCAAGTAACATTTCAGTCAGTGACTTCGACTTTTACCAAAGTCATTTTTGGGAGGCGTACCTATACTTTTACTTGAGTTTGATTTTCCAGTACTTTATACAACACTGGTTATAATGTTGTTTCCTCATTACAAACATACCTGGAGTTGTGTTTTGTTTCATTCACACATGTTTAACACACAAACCTGCATATTTAGGTTGTGTTCTTCTTTCAGATGGAAAACACTGTTCCACTTTGTAGGCCCCATTTACACATACACTTTTTAAAAACGTTTTTGCACCCATCTTTTACACACAAATAGCGAATACGCCTCTGAAAGTGAATCTTTGTAAAAACTCCAGCGAGAGTGGAGATTCTGTAAAACGTTTTTGGCAGCTGACGCACCAAAAGTGCGATTCTGATTGGGTTACAGAGCATTCTCCTTCGTTTTCAGAGGCAAATTCGCCTTTTGTGTGTAAAAGATGGGTACAAACAAAAATACCAGTGAACGTGTAAACGGGGCCTTATTTTGGAAAAAGGAGGCATTTCTCATGTGTAAACATTGCCCGTAATGTCATATGGCAATACAGAAAGTGCTCCACTCCATACACCTTCAGTAGAATCATTTGGATAATTTCAACCCTGGTATTTTTACTGCATGGAAAGTAAAAGTTAGCTGTTAACTTAAAACTACCACTTCATGACATCACAAGGTGGAAGAGAGCATGTTGAGCTTTGAAGATGTAGCCAGACTAAAATAAAGGGTTACTCAAACATGCATGAATGAAACAAAACACAACTCTAGGTATGTTTTGATGAGATAACAACATTATAACATGGCGTAAAACTCATAAGAGTCCATTTTGCATAATATAGGACCTTTAATGCCAAAACAATACAGAGGCAATATATACAGTATGCTACTGAAATTACATGATATGAAATTTATAATGATCCAATTGCTAACTCTTCCCGACCACAGTTTTACAACATTACATAGTGGTCAGCTGGTCCTCTTATGCCAAAACCACCATGCACAAATTACAATTCCTACTCGCTAATGCTCATAATCTATTGAAATGACTCTCCAATCTGGTCCCAAACCCTCAGAGGATGCATAGCCCACCGGTAATCCAAAATAATGTTGGTGTGTGGAAACCTCATGATGTAAGTTTGCAGGAGTTACCATCATAAACTATATAGAGGAGAATCCATTACTGCGTTATGTGATGGAATAAAACTATAAATTACAACGGATGATTTTACCGCTCCTGCCACTCTGTTTGCATAAGCATAGATGGATTATAGGCAGAGGTAATTGCTGCACATAAGGTTCCTATTTCCACAGCTTCTTTGAAAATACTTTGGCTTTCTCATTATAGGATCAAAATCTCCATCAGTCAAAACATAGCACGTTTAATCATCTTTAATTAAAGCGATGTCCTGGAAGGTTTCTTAAAGGTAATGGGTATAACATGTGCTCCATTGGTTTAAAACGGCAATACGATCGCAGCTGAATCAGGGAGGTCATAATGTGTCATTCATTGAGAGCACTTCACATTATAGAAGTTTTAGGTTTGTTATGGCATTGGTTTTAGTCGTATAGGATCTGGCAACACAAAGTGAGGAGCGCATTCTGCATTGCTTTCCGATTTGATAATTGGTTATAAAGTCAAAAAAAGCTATTACATCTATGAAATGTAGGCTATTTAAAACTGTGAAGAATCAACTAATAACAGAAGTACTTTAGCACCAGTATGTATGTGTAATGAAATACTGCTTGAAATTGTAATTACTTTAAAGGTGCTATATCTGATGAAAACATGAAAACCAGAATTAGTTATTACCAGTGAAAGTAGTAAATTCTTTTAGGTATCTGTACTTTACTTTAAAATGCAATGTTTAACTTTCCTGGTGTGGGGTCAGCCAACTGCTTGTTTCCATGGAGATGTCATAGTTTCATCTGGAATTTTCTACAGCGAGGCGTTAAACTAATCAATTTGCAAAGAACCATGCAAGGCCAAGCTACAGGTCAAATCTGTGGAGTGGCGACTACGCTGACAATGAGAATGCATGTTTTAATTTCATTTTTGAGCAATAAAAATACATGTAATTCACTTGTAAGAAAGGTATGTTTAATCATATACTATGGAACATTCCAGGCAAAGCAGTAACATCTCCACAGAGACCATTAGGTGGTGGAACCTCTACCTGAAAAGTTGCATAGTGTGCCTTTAAGTCAATATCAAAGTAGATACTTTTTACTTTTACAGGTCTGCACTTTCTACTCCACTACACCTTTGAACAGGACTGAAAATTTAAAGTACTTTTTATTATTGTTTGAGATTGCTGAAAAGTCCGATTTTTTTTTTTTTCATGTGATGCTTTTAATAATAATAATACATTTTATTTAAAAGCGCCTTTCAAGACACCCAAGGACACTGTACAAAACAAAGTTAAAACATAAAAATACTTAAAATACAAAAAATATGTATTTATTTATTTTCTTTGGTACCATGAGCCCCCATGACAAGAAATACATCAAGGCCGGTTGCCTGAAGGAGCGACGTGGGGCCGTCCTCACGTGGACCCACCTCCCGCAGGAGGATCCATGGGGGCTGGTGCGTTGAGATCTGGGCGGCAGATCTCTTTGGACTGTTGCTCCCGCAACCTGGATACGGATTAAGTGGAAGAAAACGAACAAACGAACTTTGGTATCACTGGTTATTAGTAATTTTGACTTGCTGGACTGCAGGTTTTGTGTGCTAAACTTAATGTGAATGAAACAAAACACAACTCCAGGCATGTTTTTGATGAGAAGACAATATTAAAGGTCCCACGGCATGAAATTTTCACTTTCTGAGGTTTTTGAATGTTAATGTGAGCTCCCCTACCCTGTTTAGGCCCCCCCCCCATGGTTAAAAGTTGCGAAATGTCTAAACTGAGCATTTGCGATCCTTTTCTGCGTTACAAAAAATCGGAGCTCAAACGGGCGATTTTGAACAAGGCACCTTATTGACGTCAGATCGAAAAAAGAAATGCAAATGCAGTTCCACCCCCGTCTGTCTGAACTCAGCGTCTCTGTAAATCACGCCCAGAGAGTTTGGACTGCGAATGCGCTAGGCAATGCGAAATGCGTTTTTTTATTTGCCTGGAGGCACGTCCGAGTGTTTTTAGGCTCGGAAGTCCTTTATCTGAGCCTCTGGACCTTTGAACAGCAGTGGTTTAATTTTATTTTCTGTGGAAATGTGTTTATTTTTCAATGGAACGCTTCAAATCTCTCCCCCCGTGCAAAAACACGGAAATGGATCAGCTGAGGGCTGACAGCGGAGAGTTTGGCCACGCCTCCACCCTCTACTATAGGCCAGCTCTTTTCTCCTCATTTGCATTCAAGCAACAACGCCCAGAATAAAGAGTTTGAGAGAGATATTTATGACTCTTTCTCATCTTATCTCTGTTTCTCATGCACTGAGTGTTGATTTTGAAGAAGGATTCATTTACAGTATTAGGGAACCATTAAGGAGCCATATAAAAGCATCAAGAAGTACCATGTCATGGGATCTTTAAAATAACATAAATCACAAACTAGCGTAATATGGGGCTTTTAAATGTCTGGAAATTACCCGTATAAGCGTTATAGTAATGCATTGCTACTATTTCCTAAGCATGAAGAAAAAGTCCTAGGCTTTCCTATGGGACATGAGACCCGGGGGTAACTTGTATTCATAGACAACTGTAACAGCTCCACGGGAACAGGTATCTGGAGATGCTAGGCTAACATCTGTTGTGGAGAGGATTCAGGTAGAGCAGGTGTAAGGGGGTAGCGAGGCGAAACCTGGTTTACAAGCTGCTCATTTGTATGCTGTGGGGTGTTCAAAGACGCTCGGTAATTTCAGTGCTAGTCTAGACTCTGGTGCAGGAAAGAAGAGCGCTTGCTTGTATGCTTTGGTTGTTGCTCATTAATTTTTCAAAAAGATGTAATTCTTTTGAGAGATAGTAACAGTCGTAAGGACAAAGAAATAATCTTGTTTTGAATAATAAAATCAATATAGAGTGGAAAAATACAAATTACATAGATGCACTAGAAAATGTTTTTGATAAAAATGTACAAAGCGTTATTGATGGAACACTGATGTAAATCTATTTTTATTTTTTGCTTACACACAACACAACTTCAGATATCTCTAATCATTACAGCAATTAGATGGATCTTGAAGTTACATTGATCAGCACAAATAACATAATCATCAAAATGATACACTTTTCTCAGTTTAAAGGGCCCATATTATGCTATTTTCTGATGTATGTTATAATGTTGTTTTCTCATCAAAAACATACATGTGGTACTGTGTTTTTAAACTCCATATATCTTCCCTAGAATCATTTGGATAATTTCAGCCTTGGAATTATAGAATGGAATTAATATAGGACCTGTAATTTATGCTGTTGGTCTACACAGCAAAATCTTACTGGGAAAAACAACCTATATTGTCTGGTTATAACTAAGCCTATTATGGATGCCATTTTGAGGACTTAAAAGAATTGATAATTGCTATGACAACATTGTCAATTTTCCATAATGATGATATAATGAATAACATAACTGTATCTTATGAATCTGATTATATTTCTTTTTATTTTATCTAGGTAGGTTGTAAAATCATCTGCTGCAAAACACAATTTAATTCTGTCAACTGGACTAAAATTTTGGAGTGAACATGTTTTGCCAGTCATCCGAGAGGCTTCGTTAGTTCCGCTAGGTGACTGGTGAGTCAGTGCCTAATATCTGTGTGAAAGAAGGAGCTACTACCCTGAATCTCCCACTCCTAACAGTACACGACTTTAGCAGTGGGGGAAGAAGTGCTCCATTTTGTTACTTAAGTAAAAACACAGACACTGGAGCAAAAAATACTCAAGTAAAAGTATCATATGAAAGAATCTATTTAAACGTGCGTTGTGTAACTTTTCCAGTGGAGGGTACGTCTAAAGCAGGGGTGCTCACACTTTTTCAGCATGCAAGCTACTTATAAAATGAGCAAGTCAAAACGATCTACCTACAACAAAAATGCAAATCATTTATTTATTTATAAATATATTGACAATTCTTTACATGTACAATGTCTGTTGATGTACCTTGCATAACTTAACCCTGTAAAGCCCGCACCATTAAATAATTGACAGAAAATTCCAATTCTTTGAACTTGGAGCCTTTATTGGTCCCTCTGAACAAATAACAAAAAAAATATTCAAATATAATTTTCTATATATGAGTTTCAATTTGTATCATATTTGAAACATTGGGTCACAATGCTCAAATATTCTTTTTTCCTGAACAAGCAAAAACATAATAAAACACAAACAAATCCACATCTTGAACCCCCACTTGTGAGGTTTTTCTGGCATGTAGCACCGTAGATGTGATTTTCCTTTGAAAGGCACCATGATTTCGTCAACAGCGTGACATTCTTCAGGAAGTACACAAAGAAAGCGTTGGCGTAGTTTCTCTAACCACAGCCTGGAGTTTCCACACTTTATCTTTTTTATCTTTTTTTGCATCCTCAGACACATTGAGGTTGTCCTGAAAGTGAATCATTTTCAGCAAATTCAGGAATCGACCCTGTGACATCACATCACAAACAGCGGGGTACCTTGTCTCCATCTCCCAGTAGGCTCGTACGTTGGGCATCTGTACTAACCCCATGTGCATGTACATACCAATAATTTGCTCGATTTCTTGAGCATTTGTGTTCACCGACTTTCCAATTTTCTGCACACTGTGCAAGTTTGTTTCTTCTGCAATTTCCAGCAGCATTTCGTCAGTCACAAAATCTTTAAAATACATATATGGTGTCCAGTCAAGCCTCTCTTCAGAATGTTCCTCAACAAATTCCACAAATTCAACAGGGCGGCAGTAGCTCAGTTGGTAGAGCGTTTGTCCACTGACAAAGGTTGGCGGTTCAAATCCCGCTCTTGACATAAGAAACACCAGTGGTTGAGCGGTCAGATCCACTGACTCACAGGTTGGTTGGTACGATTCCAGCTCCCACAGATGCTGCCGTTGTGTCCTTGGGCAAGACACTTAACCCTACTCGCCCCCAGTGTCTGCGTACACTGGTGTGTGAATGTGTGTGTGAATGGGTGAGTGGTTCCTTGTTGTAAAGCGCTTTGGGTGCCTTGAAGGTGGAAAAGCGCTATATAAAGATGTGACCATTACCATTTACCATAACAGATGGAGGTTCAAACTGTTTTCTTTTCCACCGATACACCTTCCTTTTCACTTTACCCCTTGCCGACTGCTTTAGTGTTATGTCCTTTGATTTTGTTGCATCCTCTTCTAGAACTTTTGGGCTTTCATCATCATCATCACTACTAGCTGGGTTTTCCTCTTCCTCTTCATCACTGCTATCTTGGTTTTCCCCAATCTTTGCAGTAGGAGTCCATTCCTCGTCGTCCTCATCATCATCTTCCCCTAGCTGCTCCATGTCACTTGAATTCCCATCCATAATCCTTTTCAGAGCATCTTCAACACTGTATTTTTTGCCATCTAAAGCACACATACATAAAAACAGATTATTATAAATTATTATTTGAATTGGTCAGTTTTTAGTGAAAAGCAATAAGCAAAAGGCAGTTACAAGCAATGGTATCATGGCAAAACTGAACTAGTCATCAATCACCATGATACACAGCAAGTTACATATCTAGTTTTTTACTGTAAATACACTGAATGATGTCATTTAAAAATACTATGGAAATTTCGATTCACTATATGTTGAACACATATGGCAGAATTGACAATAAAGCTGACTTTGATCTTTGATCTTTGATGTTATATATACTGCATGAAATACAATAAAATGACAGTTGACTGATTTAGAATTACATGACCTCTTATACCTGCTGTATCAAATTTGATACGCCATTTTCAACACGGTTTTACTAAAACATAGATTTTGAAATTTTAAGTATTTTCTCAATGCATCAACCCAGTAACTGTTCCTATTGATGTTTCAGTAAAAAAAAAATGTTTTTCTTACCTTAACCTTTTCAAACTTGGCAAAGTTCTTCTTCAAAAATCACATGTCTCCAACTTCTTATTCATGACAATTTTGTATTGTCCCTGGAAAGCCCTCTAATGAATGAATAACTCCCCCTGTAGTATTTATCTGTGCACTGCATGTATCTGATTGTATACATCGGGTTTTTCAGGGAAAAAAATATCACACTGCTCATGTGGAGGGCTGAAAAACTCATGTATCAAATATGATACGTTTGGCGTTATAGGGTTAATGTACATTCTGTAAATTTTTTGTCATTACCACATGTCACGATAGGCCTGCTCTGTGCTGTAGACCTGCTCTATGCGGACACTGTAACATATATTTAGATTAGTTTTTGCTTCGCCTTTCATCCTTGCACTTCACACTGCGCATTGAGGAGGGATCTTATGTGCGCTATGACCAGGAGAAACAAGAGCGTGAAAAGGCGAGGAGCGGTGCGCTGACGTGAGGCACGGACAGGTAGGATGTTTTAAAAAGTCTAACCTGCTCTGTGATACACGCTGGGACGTCAGGGTATGCGCTGTTGCAGACAAGCTGCGTGCGCTGGTGGCGCTCGTGGTGACGTGCCGCACAGTGTCCCAGATAAGCGCACAGGCTGCAGTGAGAAGCCCTACACGTTCCGCATACCGGTAAATGTTTATTGCTAACCGCAGGGGCCGTAATGAAATATGATCGCACTCATCTCGAGACCAAGACCAGTGTCGAGTACTACGACACTACAATCTACCCACACTACCTTAGCGATCGACTGGTAGATCGACGTATTGCGCACCCCCCTGGTCTAAAGCTTTTCTGCAGTATTATTGTATTTTTATATTATTGTAATTGAATAAATGTAAGGTAGAGTTGTTTAATGTCACACTGTGGAATATTTCAGGCAGAGCAATGACATCTCCATAGAAACAAGCAGGTGACGGACACTCCACCAGAAAGGTTACACAATGCACCTTTAAGGAAAACTATATACTATAAAACTATATAAGTACCTGTTTAAAAATGTATTTAAAGATGTCCCATAAGGCTCCAACTGCAAATTTAATTTGATAATGATTTGTTCTGTATTTTGTTCAATTAGCTATTTTTATTTGTATATTTTTGTTTGCTCAAACTACAGGCATGTCAAAAATAAACCCTCAGCCCTTTCAGCAGGTCTCAAACAATAATGAATACATGCTTCCAAAAGTAAAAGTTAGTTATCCACTCTTAAGTAGAGTGCAGATACCTAAAATGTATACTTAAGTACAGTACTTTACTACTTTTACTTTGTCATGTTCCACCACTGGATTTTAGTGTGCTGTTCATTCATTATAGAAGAGTATGAAGCCAAGGTACACCAGTGGACATATATAACATCCCATAATGATCTGGTCCATATAGCGTATGTAAAATCCCAGCTGGCTGAATGCTGGGGGTGTATTCTTTGGTGGAAAACTGAAAAGGATAGACACAGGCTTCACAGAGTGGCCTCTAGAGTGAACACAGGTCAGGCATACTGCTGGGAGGACAACTAGCTAACAACTCCTGCTCCCCATATACACTGTCTGCACCATCTAGTGTGTGTGTGTGAGAGAGAGAAAGAGGAAGAGAGAGAAAGAAAGTGTGTTTACCTCGAGAACAATCAGGCCCCAGAAAGCCCGGAAAACAGTGGCATATTCCCGATAGACAGTCTCCGTTTCCATGACAATTCTGAGGACACTCCATAATCGACTCTGAATTTGAGAACAGAGAGAGGGAGAGACAGAAGAGGAGTGCGAGAAAGAGATTGAAGAGAAAGTGAGAGAAAAGGAGGAGAGAGAGATGGTAGACAGAGAGAGGATGCAGACATAGAGATATAAAGGGAATAGATAGAGAGGAAAAGAGAAAGAAAGAGGGAGAGATGGAGGAGAGAGAGGGAGATGGTGAGGGAAGGGTGAAGAGAAGGGAAAGCGATAGGGGTGGAGAGGGAGAGAGAGATGAGAGAGAGGATATTGAGGTAGAGATGGGACAAAGAGGAGGGGGGAGAGGGAGGGAGTAATAGATAATGGGAGACAAGAACGGGACAAAGAGAGAAATTGAGTGGAAGAGAGAAAGAGAGGGAAGAGTGGACAGACATGGAGATAGAGAAAGTGAGAAACAGAGATGGAAGAAGAGAGAGAAGGGGGAGGGAGGGGGAGAATACGGAGTTAGGCAGAAAGAAGAAAATGCATTGGAGAAAGAGAAGATAGAGAGAGAAAGGTAAACAGAAAGATGGAGGGAGAGAGAGAGAGAGAGATGAGAGTGGGACAAAAAAGAGGACACAGAAGAGGCAGCAGAGAGGGGATGAGGGAGAAAGAGTGTGTGAAAGATAGAAGGGGATAAGGAGAGAGGACAAAAAGAGAGGGGGAAGGAGATAGCGAGAGAGAACAAGAGAGTGGGTGAGAAAAAAGAGGGGAGGGACAGGCAAGGAAGAGATGAAGAGGCGGAGTAGAAAGGGGACAAATACAGAGATGGAGAGAGAGATGAGGAAGCGAGGAAGAGAGAAATAATGCAAAAGGAGGAAAGCGAGAGAGAGAAAGAATGGAGGGAGAGAAAGAGAAGGAGCAAGAAAGACAGAGAGAAGGCAGAGAGATAGATAGAGAGAGAGAGAGAAGTGTAAATAATAAGAGAGGAGAGAAACAGTGAAGAGAGAGAGAGAAGCGAGGAAGGGAAATAAAAAACATTTCAGGGGTGAGTGTTAATTGGCGCGGCTGGATGTAGTGTATATCTAAAGAAAAGCACAAAACACACAGAGATGGGTCCTGGGTGGTTGCCGTAGTTACCGCAGTCGGACCAATCAACAGACTCTAACATCCAATTACCCCTCAGCCTCTGCTGTCAGTGCTGGCTCTATGCCTCAGCTAACAGGGTGTATCCTCGGCTCACACGCACACGCCCCCTACACTCAAATTAATTTCAATTTTGAATGTTTTCTTTTACAAAATACACTGTTGAAAAAGGCTCTAAACTAAACTGGCTACGTAGTGTTTATATAACTGTTATTTATGTGTTTTCTCAGCATTAACAGGTGTTGACGTGATAAACTTTCTAGCTAAATTTTTATACTAAAGAACAGTCTTGAATTGATGCCTCTTCTCCACTACCTTTTTTGTTTTGTTTGGAAAATATAATTCATTTTTCAACACAAAATATTGGTATTGGTGTATCTTAAAATTTCAATAATAGTTTTAGTATTATTTAGTATCTGACTAGCAATGAAAATGAAATGAAAAATGTACCCTATTGGTGTACTTAAAGTTATGCAAAAAGTAATAATATCACGTGTTTTAGTTATGTTTATAAATCAAGATGTTGTAAAAAGTTGAATCTAAATACTACATGTGTAAATTATGTAAATTGGTATTGCCAACTGGGGATATATTTTTTTTACGACAAAATACGACAGAATTTTAAAGAGTTTGAAGGTGCCAAGCTAATTGGACACCGAATAATCAGTTTGTTACATATGAAATTCACTGTGTCTTTCAGTATATCAACCATTTTAACATTTTTGTGCCCAGTCTATTTATTTTTATCACAATATTGTGGATCTTAATATCTGAGTATTAACTGCTACTGCCCAAATCTCCCAACGCAATGTTATTTAGAAATTTGAAAAAAAAAAACATTAAAGCAGTATGAATTAAATATACAACTTAATTTAAAATAATATATAAATTAAATCACTGTACCTATTACAATAGTGTTATAGGAGACTTGTTCCGTGTTGCGTCCGTCATTGTAAAAAGCCAGATGCCAGATCCCGGTATCCAGATACTGTATAAATCCAGCTTCGTGGACGTTTATGGAGCGGGCGTGTCTACTTCCTGTCCCCGCCTCCTCGTCATGTAACCCGGATGTGAAGCTGTGACCCAGGTCGGCGTCGCTCAAGGCCCTCTTATCTTTGGAGATCAGGCGACTGCCGTCCAACAACTCCACAAAGTCGTACTGAAAATACAAACAAAACATGGATTTAAAAAAAGAAGTGTTTGGATTAGGGATGTCAACAATTAATCGACTTACAATTAACTGTCGATCAAGACGTTGGCCGAACAAAATGCATTAATTGTAACTAATCGCTAGAGGGCGCTACTCTGGAATGTGAAAATGTGATGCGAACCCACTCGCGAGAAAGACCATAGCGTTACATCATGTAACCCTTTCCTCTCTGGATGTTGCCGTACAACTCACAGTAGAGCTGGACCTAGAACCATATATTTTTGAAATGATAAAAGCATGTAACTTACATGCTTTTATAATTTCTTGATTGTTCTGGTTTGAGGCCCTGTAATGTTTTATGCTGTGTCCAGGGGCCCTGTGAAATGTATATTTTGTACTGTAAGCCTTCACAGATTAAGGGAGAGAAATATTGTTGATGCCTTAGTTCAAAATAAATGTTGAGAATGTCCTAAAAATAGCCTGGATTCACTGGTTTCATCATAATATGTAGACTAAATAACATTCTGTTATTTAATTTCTTCTGTTCCTTTTAATTTCAAGATTTCCATGCTGCAAGTGCAACAACTGAGCCAGTCCTCAATTTATTTTCAATAAAGAATGTATTTTGTTATTCAGCATCAATACATTTGTCTGCTTTTTACTAAGGAATAATTAATTGAGGAATATACAATATAATAATACTATGATATATTTTTGACTCAGTGTTATGTATACTATAGCTTATATTCTTAAAGACCCTATTGAAACACTAAAATTCAGGTGAAAAACGCAGCTTATCAGTTAATCGTAAGTCAATCGATAAGGTCAATCAACTATAGATTAATGAATTAATCGATAATTTGCATCCCTAGTTTGGATTTACGTTTTTTATTCACATGTTGCAAATTTACCAGTATCTAAAATACTGAAATATTGACAATGCACTAGATAAAGCACTTTTTCAAATGCTAGAAGTCATGTTACACTTTTTGCATAATTCATTCATTCCATATTCGGTGGAAGTTAGACTGCCAGTCCACCACTCACTCACACTTCACTAGAGAAGTTGGGTAAAGTGTCTTGCCTAAGGACACAACAGTACACACTTGAGCCTCTGCTGCTCCACTGCAACACCCAGCGGTTTCCCATCCACACACTAACCAGGCCCAACCCTGCTTAGCTTCCGAGATTTGACGATTGTGTATTGAGAAAACAGTATGGCCATATCTATTTGTTTGTCATGGTTTGAGATATGCAAAAATAAAAGTCAAGGTATACAGGTACTACTGCACGTACTACCCAGTACTACTACTACTTCAATCTCATGCCTTATTTATGTGTTTGGTCTACTGTAGATAAATGATGGTTCATAATACACATATAAATACAGGTTCGTGCAGTTTGAGCTACAACCTTCCTCCACTCCATTTCAACACAGCAGCGCAACATGCAGCCTCTTCAGCCTCTCTACTTCCTCCTCTTCACCACAAAAGAAATTATGACACTTCTGAACAATTTGCCCATACTGCAAAGGGCCAACATTTTTCAATCAGCTATTTCTTGTATGGTCGTCTCCCCAGATTCAAATATATAGTCACATTTCATTCACAAGTTCAGGGTATTCATTTTAATAACTTTTTGTATTATACAGTACTTTTTGCAGGTTTCAGAGTATTTTTTAATAATAACAAGAAAAAAATCTAGTTACAGTTTCAAGTGTCCCCCAAAGTATTTTCTTTCTTGCCTAATTTACCATTTACACAGCCTAACCAGCAGTTCCACTAATCTGTCTGTGGACTACTTCACATTGGCCAATTACCAGAGTTAAATTATTTTTCAAGAAGCTAGCAACATTTTGGGAGAAAATACATCAATATTTTTTTTTTCCAGCTGAACTTAGTAATCCTTATAAAAGCTTTAATGTTTGTTTTGGCTTGTGTCTGTGTGCTTAATGAAGGAGCGTTTGCATTAGCTTTAATCAGTTATAAAAACTACAGCAAGCAGTTAGCCGTTTTCACCTTGGGACCAATTTAGGTCTCGCTCCATATGGCCGCGGTGAAAGTAGGCTAATGGTCACACTGCAAAATGTTTCCTAAATGGCCTCTTTATAAAACCTGCTACTTAGATTTGTATAATATAAAAACATCTCTGGTTTATATACTTATATATTGATGTAATATGCCTTAAAGGTGACATACACAGGCTCACATTATGATAGGCACGCTAGCTTAAAAACACACATATATGCCTGCTTTAATATGTATTTGTTCTCTTAGGTGACAATATACTTACTTATACATTAAATGCATCTTTACTTTATGATCTTGATGCTAGTTTGATGCTAGTGTTGAATGTTACTTTATACAGTATTCATATATAATATAGTTTAGTAATTGAACGACATAGTAACTGTTCTCCATTGCTATAGTAGTATTGTAATTTAAAACAAAATTTCATATGCTTTAAGGGGGAAAGGTCATTACAAAATCCTTAAAGGGCCCTATTGTCTGATCTATGCGATGTATGTATGCATGTATATGTTTTCCCTCAAAAACGTTCAAGGAGATGTGTCTTGTTTCATTCACACATGCTTAAAGGAAAAATAACGTTTTTTTTTACAATCTGAGCCTTATTTCGGTAATAAAACAAGTTGTTTTACTCACCCATATCACTTTGGTGTCATATGGAGCATTTCTGGAGATGTTTTAGATTAGCGATAGGCTAACGCCGTTAGCCTAGCGCGGCTTATAGCCATAGCTCAGGGCATTCCCCGAGCATATAATATGCCCCGTGCGGGCTCCAAATAACACAAACTTTAGCACTTTTCAAATCATAGAAGCTCGATGTCTTTAGTCTACGATTTCGTTTGGTCAAAAGTGGCCTGTAATCCGAGATTTAGCCATAGTTTCGAGTAGATGAGGACGCCAGTGTGCTCTCAGCTCCCGGGACCCAAACATGGAACGCAAAGCTGTAAACTATGGATAAATCTCGGATTACAGGCCACTTTTGATTCAAACGAAATCGTAGACTAAAGACATCAAGCTTCTATGATTTGAAAAGTGCTAAAGTTTGTGTTATTTGGAGCCCGCACGGGGCATATTACATGCTCAGGGAATGCCCCGAGCTATGGCTATAAGTCGCGCTAGGCTAATAAGTCGCGCTAACGCTAATCTAAAACATCTCCGGAAATGCTCCATATGACACCAAAGTGCTATGGGTGAGTAAAACAACTTGTTTTATTACCGAAATAAGGCTCAAATTGTAAAAAACGTTACTTTTCCTTTAACACACTCTCAAACTGAACGCACTGAAAACACAACCTTGTGATGTCATGTGGTAATACAGGAAGTATTCCACTGTGAATATAAACTCCATATTGTCATGGTTCATGTTTTACAGTCATTGTTGTGGCATATTTCTTTTTGGTACATGTTATTCCTTTAGTGTAGAGTGCCCTTAGTGGTTTATTTTGACATTTGTCCTGTCAGCTTGTTGCTTTTAGTTTTACTCCCTGTCTGTTGATTGTTTTCTCCGACCCTAATGTGTTACACCTTTGTCTCTGTGCATATACCCTGTGTTCTCCTCTGCCCTTTGTTGGTCCATTGTCATTATCAGTGTCTCATCATGTCATGGCAGTTTTTGATTTTCAGATTTTGAGATATGGAAAAAGTAAAAGTTTTATTATAAGAACTTTAACAGCAGTCCTGCATTTTGGGTCCTCCCTCTGTTTCACATGACACATGCGCCTTCACTAGAATCATTTGGATAATTTCAGCCTTGGAATTGTCAATCATCACATACTGAACATGTGTGAATGAAATAAAACATAACTCCAGGCATATTTTTGATGAGACAACATTATAACATAACCTAAAGAATCAATTCAATATAATATAGGGGATTTGCTAATTGTGTCAGTTCAAATTGCCATTTCAATTTTATAACAATTAATTGTGCAGCCCTCGTATGGAACATCATATCTAGAAAACAGAGTAAAAGAAAAGCATGTTTTTGGTTAATTGTTTTTTCATTTTGGTTGAAAAACATGTGTCATTACTCTGAGCAGGGTCACATCTCCGCAAATGGAGGTGAGCTTCGAAACAGCTGAACAACTAAATTATGTATCATTTAGAAAAAAAAGAGTTGTGTAATGTGTACTGTATACATTTTCTAACCTGTCAGCACCCTTACACATACAATCCATATCTTACTACAGTCCACTATTACACTGAAAACCAATAGATTCTAAAATATGCCACCAATCCCAAAGACCCCATTTCACCTTAATACAAAACTATACCTTTAAAGTCAAAAAGTGATTTTTGCCTTTAGCCATTTTTCCACATGGGACAGACTGGCCTTAAAAGTGGTCTACAGAGACACTAGACCTCATGTATCTAATTTACCAGCAGCACATTTGGTTGACTTTTCTCCGCTCTTCCTGATCTGTGACGCTAAAAGAGTTAATGGGAAGTGGGATGGATGGATGGGGTTACGACAAGGACGCCCACTCTCTCCCCTTATATTTAATGTGCGAATGCTGCGTAGTCCATGGAGGGGCATTGTATCATGGTGTCCTTTGGTGATAAGTGGATTAGTCCCCTGATAGAAGACCACACACAGATGTAAGTGCAGTCATTAAAGACACGCTCCAAGTTGGTAAGGAGCTTATCTATTTCATTATGAAGCGAGAACCATAAAGTAGTTGACCCACGCAAAGGAGCAAGGTCGAGAAGGGGATTTTGTGTTTTTGATACTTTAGAGAGAAAGAGAAAGAAAAAAATGGCTTCCAACTTTTTAACAATTTGGCTGAAGTAGGTCAGGAATGTTTTAAGTCCACTTTATCACTTTGTTCTTATTTAGATTATTAGAACAGTTTGGCAGAGTCTAATACGCAAGATTGGAAATAACGGTTGCTGAACAAATTTGGAAGAAATTCAAAATGGGCTGCAGTAGCTCAGTGTTAGTCCACTGATCTGAAGGTTGGTGGTTTGAATCCCACTCAACATAAACAGCACTGGTAGAGTTGTCAGAACCACTGACCCACAGGCTGGCAGTGCGATTCCAGCTCTGACAGATAAATCCTGTCATAGTGTGCATTGGCACAGTTCACCCACCTGTGTCTGCGTACACTGCTGTATGAGTGTGTATCTGAATGGGGAAGTGGTTACTTGATGTAAAGGGCTTTGAGTGCCTTGAAGGTGGAAAAGCGCTCTATAAAAATGTGCCCATTTACCATAAAAAGGAGTATTTTGTTGCACATTGTGAACAACTCCAGGGGCATTCACATATGAGAGAAGACTGAAATATGAACTGATAAAGTAATATAACAATCTCATATATATCAGAATATGTTTGTAAAGGTCTAACTTACAGGTAAAACAATACATTTCTATTAAAGGGACAGTGTGTAAGATTTTTACCCATTAATTACTGAAATTGAAGATAGCCATTAAAAAATACATTGTTTTCCAAGCCTTTTCACTTCCATCATGAAATCAAAGTATTCTTTTGGACTTAGATATAGTCACATAAAAGGGGGATCTTCCCCATGCAGAGGCAGCCATTTTGAATACGAGAGCCGCAGAAGGACATTTGGGCTCCGCCTTCGCCTTCGGCAAGGCTCGTGGTTTTGGGTAAACAACACAAGCATGCTGCCGGATCAGACGTCGTAATGGATCTAACACGTGTTTTGGACTAAATTGTTTTACTGGGTTTTATTTGTTGGATCCTTACGGACAAATTGAGAGCAAGTTTATGGTGAAATACAGAGTTTGACCTGTGCAAAGCATTCTAAGGTAAGCTAACCTCGTTTTGTGCTTTTCCGTATAAAAGCCCCATGTGCTCAGGGAGTGATTATTGGGCAGGGAAATGAATTGCATAATCAAAAAGAGGAGACTGTAAGGTTTCATTTGATGTGTAGAGTGTCATGGTACATGATCGGGAATGTGTGTTTTCATGAGAAAAGGAAAAAAAAAAAAAAAAGGGACCGCGTTTTATTTATACAGTAGCGGCGCGCGGCTCGTGCGCACGCCCGGGTGACCCTCGAGGTCTGCCGTAGCTAAAACAGAAAGTGCAATAGCACCATCCACCTATGCGCCACGAATCCTACACACTGGGGCTTTAAAAAAAAAAAGATATTTTATTCTTTGCCAAGGACATTCTATTAACTAAACAATTGCATGCTTTGATCTGACAATTGCAGCAACTAGTAGATTCGCTATTTCAGTTTGATTATTTGTTGTAGTGGCACAGATGATTGCATGTTTAGATTTGGTGGTACTTTGGTGGTTTGAGTAATATTTAATAGCTTAAAGGTGCATTGTGTAACTTTTCCGGTGGAGGGTCCTTGGAATGCTTTTCTCCATGGAAATGTTATTGCTTTGTCTGGAATGTTTCACAGTATGGCACTAAACCTTTCTATCTTCATGGGGATCAAACCAGACCAAGTTACAGGTCAGATCTGTGGAGAGGCAAACCCACTCACAGTCATAATGCGTGTTTTCCTAGGTATTTTTGAGCTATAAAAGCACTTGAAAAAAAAATAGAGCTGTTTAATGTCATACTGTGGAACATTCCAGGCAGCGTAATCGCCTATCCATAGAAACAAGCAAGTGACGGATCAAACCAAACCCCATCAAGTTACACAGTGCACCCTTAATGTTCTTGATTCAGATTTGGGTATCCGGGCTGCTGCTCTGCTCTTACCTGTGTGTGCGATGGAGGAAGGCCTTTTCGTCCGTACACACCCACAAGAGCATCTCTCTGAACCGAGATGTTGAATTTTAAGAACTGGGGCTGGTCGATGTACAGCTGGGACCTCCAGAAAACACCTGCAACAAAATCATTATTATACTTATGCGTCTGAGTTTATCAGGTATGTGCTGGACAAATGTGAACTTTTTTTTGTATAATCTGCTTCTTATCAACTAAACATGAGAACTGATTAGTTTAGGCCCTGTACCTAATTTATTCCATGTATTTAAGCAGAATTTGTCTTTCCCCAGTACAGATAAGTTGTATAAGCAGCTCTTGAGGTCAAAGTACCTTTGTACAGTCTGCATCTAATTATAAACACTGCACTTGATACTCAAGTGCAGTGTTAAAATGCTAGATGTTGATAGCATTACTGTGATGGCAAAAGTTGTGAAAAGCACTTATTAACTCATTACTGTGAATAATTTGGATGCTCTGAATGCACGAGGTAAGTGAGGATTTATTTTTTTCCCACAACAATACAATAAAACAATAAAAATCAAATACAAAGCCTTTAATAGGAATTGTGTATTTATTTATTGATCACTGTGTCACCCAAACTGACGCCTAAAAGCCTTTTAATACAATCTAAAAGTACCAGAAACTATTTAATTACACATTATTTTCTAATGATTGCTGGTTGTTTGTTCTGTGATTTTAATGTTAAATAATTGGTTTCAAACAAAGCAGATTTAATTACTACAAAAATATGTGACACAGAAGTATGGCGATTAAAAGTGAAAACAATGTGTTGGACCGAGGCGACATACTGCTAAAAAGCTACAAAGCTAAAATGCTAATTACAGGTACAGCAGTTTCTTTTTGGAGTTGTTTTCAATACTTTGCTTTCTATGATTATGTTAAAAGTCAATATGTCAAGTTAATATTTTTTTTTTTTAATGAAAATAAAGCAGTTTTCAAATCAAATTTAACTCTTGAGTGAATCAGTAGCAGTAGTCTACAAATATGTTCAACCATCTATATATCAGATTTGATTATTCAATATAACAAGCTTAAATCAATGTAAAAATCAGTCCGGGAATAAAAGTGATAAAATCTTATTCCATCCATCTTTTATTAAATACTTTTATATGTGATCAGCAGGCTTGGGGAGTAACGGATTACATGGAACGGCGTTAAGTAAAAGGATACAAAAAAAAGGTAACTGTATTCCCCTACAGTTACAAAGAAAAAGACGTACTCAGATTACAGGTACATTTAGTGAAAATTGGGATTACTTAGCAGGATTACAATTTGAAAGCATTTTATGTTAT
The DNA here is from genome assembly GCA_036785185.1 of Paratrypauchen microcephalus. Classification (NCBI taxonomy): domain Eukaryota; kingdom Metazoa; phylum Chordata; class Actinopteri; order Gobiiformes; family Gobiidae; genus Paratrypauchen; species Paratrypauchen microcephalus. The sequence goes on from JAVJIX010000033.1 coordinate 1,195,778, forward strand.
TTCATTTTTTCATTTAAAGCCGGAGGTCATATGTAGGGAAAACAGAACGTACAGACTCGCGCCGTGCGTGCTCTGTGAAACAAACTTGCAGCGGCGTGTGCTGAACTTCACGCAGGTCGCGCACTACGGACTAAACTTGCAGCGGGCATGGTTTCAAAAAACGCATTTAGCGGGTGGAAATTTAGGGAGAATTTTATTTTTGAAGAAGACAAAGGGAACAACATCACAGTGCAGTGCAAATTGTGCCTTCCAGCGGTTAAACACCTGTCAATGTCCAAGGATTCTACTTCCAATCTCAAGAAACATTTACAGGTAAGATCGCTAATATTAACGCTTTGATACTGACAGGCCCTAAATGTCCTGCTTCAGTCATGTTATGTGTGAATATGAGTCATTTCTTTGTCTTGATTCATTGGTAGGAGCAGTACTCGAGTTGAGGGGGGATGGCATCCCCCCTGTGGGAAAAAATTGCCAAAATCATCCCACTTCTAAAACGGGCATCCCTTCTTCCATCCTTTATGGCATTTTATCAATCAGGCATGAAAATCCCTAAACTTTTTAGCGAATTTCGCCATTTTTAAGTCAAAATGGCCAGTGCGCTCCAGCTTCCAATCATGTTGCAGCATAGTTACGCACCGATACGCGGTCCCGCCAATCATGACGATTGCCGCTGTTGTGTTTGCGCCTGTTCGCCGATCAGCTGTGAGCCTGATATTTACGCGGCATTTCTAAGAGAAGAAGATTCCTTAACTTCCTACGTTAATGCTACGTAAGAAGGAACTCTCGCCTCGGGACACGGGATACGTTCGGGATTATGTCCTTTTCTCTGGAGCTCCGGATTATTAAAGACAACACGGCAAACTGTTAGAATGGATCTGACCGCATTCTTATGGGTGAGTCATATTATCAGATTATTTCTGCATCTATTTCGGCACTAAACCAGGACTAAACCAAGACTAAACCAGGTCTAAACCAGGACTAAACCAAGACTAAACCAAATCTAAACCAATAATAATAATAATAATTAATTGCATTTATATAGCGCCTTTCATGACACCCAAAGCGCTTTACAGTTCATTGTTCATTCACTCCACACTTGGTGGTGGTAAGCTACTTTCTGTAGCCACAGCTGCCCTGGGGCAGACTGACGGAAACCAAGACTAAACCAGGTTTAAACCAGGACTAAACCAAGACTAAACCAAGACTAAACCAGGACTAAACCAGGTCCAAACCAGGACTAAGCCAAGACTAAACCAGATCTAAACCGGGTCTAAACCAGGACTAAACCAGGACTAAACCGGGACTAAACCAAAACTAAACCAGGTCCAAACCAAGACTAAGCCAGGACTAAAACAGGTCTAAACCAGGTCTAAACCAGGTCTAAACCAGGACTAAACCAGGACTAAGCCAGGACTAAACCGGGACTAAACCAGGACTAAACCAAGACTAAACCAGGACTAAACCAGGACTAAGGTGTGTATGTGTGTGTGTGTGTGTGTACGTGTGTGATAACATATATCCTGTGTATTATTGAATTATTGAATGATTATATGGACTTTTTGTTATAAAAGCATTTCCATTTTAACAAAGTACCTTCTAATTCTGCCCTGCCCTGAAACACCACAGTGATGTCAGTGATGGGGGAGGGCTTAGCTTAATGCCTCCCCCCCGTTGGTGAAAAATTTCACCATCCCCCCTGGTTTCATTTTACAACTCGACTACTGGGTAGGAGCCAGTTTCGAGTTAGCTATCGACTAGCAAACTATTAGCAAGCTAGCTAACGTTTGCGGTCACAAGTACACTTTGTGCATTTGTAGAACGATATTACAATATTTAAACATTATCTAGGCAACATAGTCATGTTAACTGATCCATGAAGACCCTTTAGACAATTCCGAGCAAAGCTGTCGTTAGATGTAGGCCAGCACGCAAGCTGGACGAACATCCTGTCCAGCTGGCTGAAAATATAATTTCGTTTAAGTCATATGTGCTTAGGTGTTTGGTTTAGTGAGTTACCTTGTTTACTAGTGACTTGGCTTATAGTGATAACAGTTGTTAAAACTACACATAGAACTGTACTTGTCCTCCTAAAAACTTTTAATTGTATTGTAATTTTCTTGTTTTCTTGTTGTTATAGGATATTTGGTGTTAAAGTAATCCAAAAGTAACTGAAAGTAATCAAGTTACATTACTTTAATATTATAGTACCGGGATTACATTACTGAATACATATTTTAAGGAGTAACTAGTAACTGTACCGGATTACATTTCTAAAGTAGCCCTCCCAACCCTGGTGATCAGTATGCACGGCGCTTCAATTAAAAAACTTAAATTAATTCCAATTCCAGGAAGACACCACATAATTAATATTCTTTGCATTTTAAGTAATTTTGTTCTCATTATCCCAAAAGAACTCATTTGCACACCAAGTATATTTTAATTCATCAGAATACATGTAACCCAGAGTTCATTCACATGCACTGTGTAAGACCTGAAGTGTCTCCTGTCATTAAGACCAGACTGCATTAGGGAGTTTTTAGACAAAAGTTGGTTGTAATGATATTCTTTAAAGGGCCCATATTACACTATTTTCTGATCTATGTTATAATGTTGTTTCCACACACATTATCACAAACATTCCTTGAGTTATGTTTTGTTTCACACATGTTTAACATGCAAACCCTGAATATTTAGTCAGATTACTTCTCTCAAACGAAAAACACTCTGTTCCACCTTGTGATGTCATGTGGTAATACAGCAAGTGCTATGCTGTGTTTTAAAATTCCATACACATTCACTAGAGTCATAAATTCAGCCCTGGAATTGCCAGTTTCTACTAAAGGTAAAAAGTAGCCGTTAACTTGAAAACTACTGCTTCATGACATCACAATGTGGAACAGGGCGGTTTGAGCTTTGTATTTACATTGTAATAGACTAATAATAAGGTTTATTCAAATATATAAGAATTATTCAAATATATAAAAATGAAACAAAACACAACTCTGGTTATGTTTTTGAGGGGGTAAACACATTCTAACATGACTTAAAAGTTCACTTGAGTCACTTTTGCATAAAGGGATATGCCACCCCCAGGTCAAACTTGGGCATCTCCCCACAGTCCAGAGACTAAAATAAGTGGTGGAAAGCGTTTTTCTGGTGACGCAGCCATTGTCCAGGTCTGTCAGCACTGACCGCCGCGGTATCTGCAGCTACTCTGCGTTAGACTGGAGTCTAACGTCTCCAGAGAAAGATTTCGGCCAAAAGGAATTAATTTGCTCGATGCGTTTCCCAATTACTTTCTGTGTAGTGCGCATTCATATCGAGTGCAAATAAATGTGCAAATCAACACGCAGAGCTTGACTTGGTCATTTTGGGTGGGAACTATTTTTCAGTGCGGAAAAAGACAGACGAAGCACACACCACGCTGACAGGGGAATCCCTGTTACGCACCAGGAAGGGAGTTCCCCTGTTACGCAGCGTGGTGTGTGCTTCGTCTGTCTTTTTCCGCACTGAAAAATAGTTCCCACCCAAAATGACCAAGTCAAGCTCTCCATGTTGATTTGCACATTTATTTGCACTCGATATGAATGCGCACTACACAGAAAGTAATTGGGAAACGCATCGAGCAAATTAATTCCTTTTGGCCAAAATCTTTCTCTGGCGACGTTAGACTCCAGTCTAACGCGGAGTAGCTGCAGATACTGCGGCGGTCAGTGCTGACAGACCTGGACAATGGCTGGGTGAGCAGGAAAACGCTTTCCACCACTTATTTTAGTCTCTGGACTGTGGGGAGATGCCCAAGTTTGACCTGGGGGTGGCATATCCCTTTAAGTGTAGTATAAATAGTTTACAAAGCGTACTTATTACTTGTACGTGAGTGATATGCTGATTTTAGAATTGCGTTACTGTTTTTCCTTAATTGTACTTTTGTGAGTAGATATTTAAATATGTATTTGCACTTTAATTGAATATATAAAAATAATCCCAAATAGCCAAATAGCTCCAATCTAATTTGCCAAAGCAAAAAGACTGCTCAGATTGTGTTTTCAAGCAAGTTAATTCAACTTAACTAAAATACAGATCTAAAATGAAAAAAAAATATGCTAAAAGGTAATAGTAACCTTTACAAGTAATCAATAGTGAACCATAAATCACAACTGTCCTAACAGTCACATAGTCAATTTTAGTATTGTTCACTTATTCATGAAGTGGTTTGAAATGGTTTAAATCCTGTATTCTCACCTGGAGGGACATCTTGTATGGCTCTTCTTCCCACATCCACCTCTCCTGTGTCTATGGTGTTGTTTTCTACCAGGTACATTTTACCTGCAAAACAAACAGCATGGTATCATTAGTCAAAGAGGAAGAACTACACACAAGTAAAAACGATTAGAATAATGGTCAAGCAACAAATCAATCAATCAATCAGTCTACCTACTGTATATCTATTGTTATTTCCCCATTTCCCCTATTTTCCCACTTTCCACATTCTTTCGTTTATTCAATTACAGGTGTTTTCATTGTCAAAAACTGATTGGGTGTACTGTAAAGCAGAGGTCTTCAACAGGGGAGTCGCGACCCCTAGGGGGGTCGCGGAGGTACTGCAGGGGGGTCGCAAAATCTTTTGATTTCACTTTAAAATAATATAATTTTATATTTTATAGTGTAAAATACAGTATTAACCTGTGTATTATTTCCTTGTATTGGATGTACCATAACATGGCCCAGTTCGCCATCTGTTTGGGGGTCCCTGGCCTGAAAAACGTTGAAGACCCCTGCTGTAAAGTGTTTGTTTCCATGGACATGGCTAAGTTTAATGCAATTTTGCCAGGCTGTCTTTCAGACAGCCTGGCAGCGAGGCCAAGCGAGGGCTCCTGAGCGGGGTAGCCAATTAAAGAGCGGGGAGGGGTGGAAAAATGGTGACGCGTACTACGCGACAAACGAAAGCTTGTAGTTTGAACTGACAACTCACATGATTGGCTATGGGCTACGTATACGCCAAATGATAGACATTCGTAACGCCAAATAAACAGCCGTTGGCAATCGTAAACCACACCTCCGCTACGAGATATTCAGTAGGTGGCTCCCAGACCATATATCACTTGTGATATGGTCTGGTGTAAACCAGGCAACATAGTTCCCCTTTAATCTTAACAATTGTTGTTACTTTAAAAAAAATGAGCAGAATCTAACTAACAAAACTACACTTTCAAAGGGCCCATAAACACTAATTACTTATTTATGTTATAATGTTGTTTCCTCATCAAAAACCATACCTGGAGTTGTGTTTTGTTTCCTTCACACACAAATCTTTATAAATATTTAGGCTGAGGCTGAAAAACTACTCAAAGATGAGTGAGTGAGTGAATGAAACAAAACAGACTCCATGTTTTTGAGGAGGTAACAACATTATAAAACAGCTTAAAGCTCACAAGTCAATTTTGCGAAATATAGTCAGCAGCTCTTGAAATTCCTTGTGACATTATATTGTGACAAGAATGTGGTGGTTTATCTGCACTCCAGTTTGAATGGCAGCATGAAACAGCAACTATATCAAAATAAAATTGAACACAGATGCTTGGCTAAATATTTATTGTGCTGATCATAAATCATATGGAGAACAGCAGCCGCCCTAAAGAGAGGCAGAGTGTAAATCTTATGGATTTTATGGACAATGTGGCGTTCATATGGAGAGCTTTTAGTGTTCAGCCAGTAGAGTGGGTGTGTAGGTTTAGATAATCAATATACTTAAAGTTTTTATTTATTTATTTTTTATTATGTTTTATTTACTTCTCATTATATATTTTTGGTTCATTTGTAGTACCGCACGATGCAGATTCTTTTTGTAACGCAAAATGTTACTATTCAAAATGTTGTCGCTTTCCCTGGAATATTCCACTGTATGTACGGATTCGCCTACACACCAACTGTATAAAGAGGTGGACTAAGGGAATGTGACATAACTTATGGCGTTCAACTTCTTTTACGTACAAAATGATGAAATAAAAACACCAGGGGGTTAATACGACCATTTTATGACCAAAATGAGGAGCCTGACAACAGCAATACAAAGTATGAATACAAAGTAAACTAGAGCCAGAGCTGATGGAGCCAGAAGTGTGCCCATGCTCACTTCCTATTTGGAATGAGCATGGGCACTTTTATATATACCGTGTATGAGCAGACCAACGTTTTTTTGCATAGCTTTGTTCTATTTGCATTTTGGTATCTTTTGTATCTTCCACTTTCCCTGCTGCACCTTTGCGCATTTGGCAGGCGTGAAGTTGTTTGTATAAAAGTGTAATGAAGGCTTCAGCACCTCCTCGGAGCTCTGTGCGTTTTCTAAAGGAGCCTGTTTACCAGAGCCCAAGTGTTAGACCAGACCATCTGCCTCTGCTCAACCAACACAAAAAGGTTATACACTTCAGCAGCTTTATCACAGTATTCTTAGAAACACTATTCTGAATTATAGGGTGCCTTTTTAATTAAAGTTAAGGTCTGCACTTTATTGCCGACGTAGGGAATTTGACCCTCGGCATTTCACCCATCTTCATGCCTTTCTTAGGGTTAGGCTAAGTCTAATGGTAAATAACAACAGTACAGTGGTCCCTCGCTCTATCGCGGTTCACTGTTCGTGGCCTCGCTGTTTTTTTTTTTTTTAATAGTGTAACATTTTTTTAATAGTGTAACATTGTGTTCTGCGTCCTGATTGGCTAAGAGACTGTAGACCTTTGCCGATTGATAGATGGGGGATGCAGGGGGGACCGGGACTAGACCAGGACTAAACGTGGACTAAACCAGGTCTAGACCAGAACTAAACCAGGTCAAGACCAGGTCTAAACCAGGTCTAAACCTGGACTGGTCCTGGACTAAACCAGGACTGGACCAGGTCTAGACCTGGACTAAACCGGGACTAGACCAGGTCTAAATCAGGATTAAATCACCCCATGCGGCTCTTTGCTGGTTTCGTGCGGCTCTTGCGTTCGTTTTTTGCGTGTTCGGTTTGTGGCTCGGGCTGCGAGGACGCGGTCCTGAGGGGGAGGCATGGTCTGGGTTCGATCTCATGCTCGCAGCCCCGGCCTTGCGCCAGTTGTGCTGCTCTGTCACGGATTTGACCACGCGCACTTCTCCAAGGGGTTGGTGCGCATCGCGTCCAGGACATGGCAGTGCTGTTGGATGAGCCGCTCCCCTTGCGCGTCCGGTGGGGCTCACTAGCTTCACTATTAATACATTTTGTTGAAAATCTACAAAAGTTTGAGTGTTTAAACGAGAGAGAAATGTGACGAAACGTTAATTCCAGTGTTTTAAGGCGTTTACTGCCTTAAAACATGTATAATAATTGTAAAATATAAAGTTGTCCTACTTCGCGGATTTCACTCATTACGGGTTATTTCTGGAACCTAACCCCCGCCATAAATGAGGGACCACTGTACTTACTTAATCAAACTTGTAATTAAAGGTCCACTGTGTAACTTTTTTGATGGAAGGTCTGTCAAATGCTTTTCTCCATGGAGATGTTACTGTTTTGTCTGGAATGTTTTACAGTATGATATTGAACCATTTTATCTTCACAGAGAGAAGTTACAGGTCAGATCTGTGGAGAGGCGACCCCACTCACAGTCAGAACGCCTGTTTTTCTACGTATTTTTTCACCTGTAATTGAATGAATGTAAGGCAGAACTGTTTAATGTAATACTGTGGAACATTCCAGGCAGAGTAATGACAAATCCATAGAAACAAGCAGGTGATGGACCCCCAACCAAAAAGTTACACAGAGCACCTTTAAGTAGTAATTATTCTGGCAAATTTTCAACCCTTTCAATTGTTTTCTCATAATCTAGAAATAATGATGCATTGGACATAGACGGTCACTTGTTAATTGTTAATTATACACTTGTTGACAGACTCTTGTTTTAAGTTCATGAGAAAAGATGTCATTCATTGTTTTTAATTTTCTTTCTTGAGAGTTGAAGAGGTTTGAAGTTTCTGGGGTTGGTCCAGTTGAGAACCTTTAAACCTGCAGCCTGTGTCAAAGCCATTCAACTGTTTGTGCTGTGAAATACATATTATAAAGAAATGAATAAACAAAAAAAAAATGTTGTAAACTGGGTATCACTTTATAACTGCACAATTAAAGGAGAATTAACGTTTTTTACAATCTGAGCCTTATTTCGGTAATAAAACAAGTTGTTTTACTCACCCATAGCACTTTGGTGTCATTTGGAGCACTTTCGGAGATGTTTTAGATTTGCGATAGGAAGTAACACGAGCATGTAATATGCCCCAAGCGGTCTCCAAATAACACAGACTTTAGCACTTTTCAAATCATAGAAGCTCAATGTCTTAGTCTACACTTTCGTTTGAGTCAAAAGTGGCTTGTAAACCGAGATATATCCATAATTTACAGCTTTGCGTTTCATGTTTGGGTCCCGGGAGCTGAGAGTGAAATAAACTGTGACTCTGCACATGCGCACTGGCGAACTCATCTACTCAAAACTATGGATAAATGTCGGATTACAGGCCACTTTTGACTCAAACGAAAGTGTAGACTAAGACATTGAGCTTCTATGATTTGAAAAGTGCTAAAGTTTGTGTTATTTGGAGACCGCTCGGGGCATATATTACATGCTCGGGGAATATATTATATGCCCCGAGAACTCGCGTTACGGCTATCGCTAATCTAAAACATCTCTGGAAGTGCTCCAAATGACACCAAAGTGCTATGGGTGAGTAAAACAACTTGTTTTATTACCGAAATAAGGCTCAGATTGTAAAAAAAAACGTTAATTCTCCTTTACAGTGTTGGAAGATATTCTCAAGACCTCGTAGGAAAAATGCAGGCACTTTAATGTTGAACAGCAGAGGATACAGACATGATTCTTCAGATGTCCTGTCGTCTTCCTGTCGTCTCCCATGTCTTGGTGCAGAACTGAGCTAAATTTAACCTACAGAGTAGTTAACCATTAACTCAAACTAGGACCCTCAGGAAGGAACTTTATGCAGACAACGGGTCATGGGGGTACATAACATGGTAGTAAAACACAGGCAAAGTCCAGTTTAAAAGACCACGTCTTCTAGGTTATTTAACTGAATCAGCATAAATCAGCCATAGTTGTCGTAAACCTCAATGTATTGGTAACTATTGATTGATAACATAAGAACAGGACGTCAGCGACCTTTGACGTATTTCATAACAAAGCTATTTTCCTCACAACAGCATGAGCAAAGATGAAGAGTGAGTGCATGGTATTTGTTTTCACTCTTCCTCCTGTATTCTCCTTCTGTAAGAGAACGTAGGAAGCTCCTTCTGTAGCCACAGCTGCCCTGGGGTTATCTAACAAAGATAAGGCTCCCAATCTGCACAAATGTTTTCTCCAACGCCCACCAATCACCTTTTCACACACCTCAATGTTGATTTGCGTATTGCCCAAGGACACAGCAGCAGCACTGGTTGGAGCTGATATCAAACCACCAAACGTATGGTTATGAGGTTTCCGTCTAAGCCACTGCAGCCCCACTGTTTTCGACTAATAAGTTTGTGCTTTTCATAGATCATGATTTTCCACTTCAATCTTGAATATTCGGTCCCCGTCTCTTGCATTTGTGTGGATGGCATTGACTAAAATAAATGGCTTTCTTACAGACTTTAACTCACCACATGTCTTGCTCTGTCTCTCTCTCCACCACTCTCTGCACTGCTGACAGCCACTTCACTGCCTTCATATAGTGCAGGTTAAATAATGTACCATTACTTTGAATAATATATATTCAATTTAAATTCATATTGCCTAAAATTGAAGATATTTCTCCCAAGAGCTATTATGAAGGAACACTTGGAACACCAGGGTTTGATTTATGTGCCATGGTAAATTAAAAAAAACATTTCATTTAATGTTACTGTATGTAATGTTTCCTTGTTTCCTGTTTTTTCCTTTTTTTATTTGCTCCTCTCGTGAAACAGGAGTTAAATGAATAACAATACATAATAGAAATGTACATCAGAATATTTACAATTGATCAGTTTCCAGTTGGTATTGTTTTAAAAGCTTTTGTTTTATACTTTCTTTTAAACTGTAAAATACAAAAAAATTTGACCTCCTTTGAAATTATTATCCAGAGAGTCCCAGAGCTTTACCCCATAACAGAGACACACATTTGTTTAAAGGTGCATTGTGTAACTTTTCTGCTGGAGGGTCCGTCAAATACTTTCCCCGTGGAGATGTTATTGCTTTGTCGGATGGTATGAAACCTTTCTGTCTGCATGGAGACCAAAGCAGACCAAGGTATAGGATCTGTGGAGAGGCGACACCACTCATAGTCAGAATGCCTGTTTTTCTAGGCATTTTTTGCACTATAAAACCCCCTGTAATTAAATGTCAGGTTCAGCTGTTTGATGTCATACTACAGCAGAGTAATGACATATCTATAGAAACAAGCAGGTGACGGACCGTCAACCAAAAAGTACAGTGACCTTTAAAGCCCCAGTGTGTAGGATTCGTGGCGCATAGGTGGATGGTGCTATTGCACTTTCTGTTTTAGCTACGGCAGACCTCGAGGGTCACCCGGGTGTGCACGAGCTGCGCGCCGCTACTGTATTTTTTTATTTTTTTTATTTTCTCATGAAAACACACACTCCCGATCATGTACCATGACACTCTACACATCAAATGAAACCTTACAGTCTCCTATTTTTGACTATGCAATTCATTTCCCTGCAAAACAATCACTCCCCGAGCACATGGGGCTTTTATACAGAAAAGCACAAAACGAGGTTAGCTTACCTTAGAATGCTTTGCACAGGTCAAACTCTGTATTTCACCATAAACTTGCTCTCAATTTGTCCGTAAGGATCCAGCGAATAAAATCCAGTAAAACAATTTAGTCCAAAACACGTGTTAGATCCATTACGACGTCTGATCCGGCAGCATGCTTGTGTTGTTTACCCAAAACCACGAGCCTTGCAGAAGGCGAAGGCGGAGCCCAAATGTCCTTCTGCGGCTCTCGTATTCAAAATGGCTGCCTCTGCATGGGGAAGATCCCCCTTTTATGTGACTATATCTAAGTCCAAAAGAATACTTTGATTTCATGATGGAAGTGAAAAGGCTTGGAAAACAATGTATTTTTGAATGGGTATCTTCAATTTCAGTAATTAACGGGTAAAAATCTTACACACTGTCCCTTTAAATAAATGTCAGGTTCAGCTGTTTGATGTCATACTACAGCAGAGTAACGACATATCCATAGAAACAAGCAGGTGACGGACCGTCAACCAAAAAGTACAGTGACCTTTAAGAGTGGTGCGTCCCACTTCATGGTTAAAATGAATCTCTTGTAATTTTCATCCACTGATGTAAACACAGATGATTTTTGTATGTCTTCTGACAAAGCTCTGTTGTTCTTGCTTTGACTTAACTAATAATGTCTACAATGTTTTTAAGTTTCAATAACCCTGACTTTATGAATATTCCATTGGTGTGATTTCTAAATGCAGCTTTATTCATAATTCAAGGGCTTCATCCTGTATCAAAAATAACGGTGTAATGTTGGTGATAGAAGTGTTACCCTGACTGTGGAGGTGTAGGTGTCACCGTCATTTTACAATGTTTTCTTTGGGTTTAAATTGTAAATGACAGGTTTTCATGCTTTTTTTTCTAATTACGACTTGGCTTGAGATAGTACTTATGGTGAATATTCATCATAATTTTACATCTGGTAAGTGGCAGTTTGTGGAATATAGTCGAGAAAAAACATTCAAAATGACAGAAAGTAGCACTGACTTCTAAAGTGAAATATCTGTAGCTCTGTCACCAGTACCAAAAATTCCATCTAAAATGCAGCGACAATTTACATGAAATGGACATGTTTTTCTTCTAGATTAATTTGGCCCTTGTAAATAAATACACAGCTCTACAATACATTAATAAATGTAATGTAGAGCTGTTTAATGTGGAATATTCCAAACAGAGCAATGACATATGAATAGAAACAGGAAAGTAACGGACTTTCAACCAAAACGTTAACTTTTAAACAAGCACCAAAACCTGAACTGCACAATAGCTATGATTAGACTAATACATATTAATGACAACAGCTTTATAAGATTTAACAGTCATAAAAATATGTTCCTTGTGTGTAAATTGTCCCTACATTTTGGATGGAATTGGGAACATGCTGTATTTCCTATATTTCTAACCCTAGCTCTTATCTTTTAAAATTTAGCTACAAACTACCACTTTTCATTTACGACTATCACACTAAATTAAATAATTATTAGGAAAACATTACAACCATCATATGCACTTTAAGTTATTATAGCTCTCATTTGCAGATTAGCAGATTTGGGCGATCAGGGAGATTTGTGCAGTGTTTTCTTTGGACTGCTAACATAACACCAGGGCTAATGATTCAAACTTGGACATACTGTTGTGGAAATGATTCAAGTGGGAACTGTAAAGTAGGACTGCCAAGTTATTGGAAATAGACTATGACTGCATAGTTGAAAATTTTATGTTATTTTAAAGGGACAGTGTGTAAGATTTTTACCCGTTAATTACTGAAATTGAAGATACCATTCAAAAATACATTGTTTTCCAAGCCTTTTCACTTCCATCATGAAATCAAAGTATTCTTTTGGACTTAGATATAGTCACATAAAAGGGGGATCTTCCCCATGCAGAGGCAGCCATTTTGAATACGAGAGCCGCAGAAGGACATTTGGGCTCCGCCTTCGCCTTCGGCAAGGCTCGTGGTTTTGGGTAAACAACACAAGCATGCTGCCGGATCAGACGTCGTAATGGATCTAACACGTGTTTTGGACTAAATTGTTTTACTGGATTTTATTTGCTGGATCCTTACGGACAAATTGAGAGCAAGTTTATGGTGAAATACAGAGTTTGACCTGTGCAAAGCATTCTAAGGTAAGCTAACCTTGTTTTGTGCTTTTCCGTATAAAAGCCCCATGTGCTCGGGGAGTGTTTGTTGTGCAGGGAAATGAATTGCATAGTCAAAAAGAGGAGACTGTAAGGTTTCATTTGATGTGTAGAGTGTCATGGTACATGATTGGGAATGTGTGTTTTCATGAGAGAAAAAAAAAAACAAAAAAAAAACGGGACCGCGTTTTATTTATACAGTAGCGGCGCGTGGCTCGTGCGCGCGCCCGGGTGACCCTCGAGGTCTGCCGTAGCTAAAACAGAAAGTGCAATAGCACCATCCACCTATGCGCCACGAATCCTACACACTGGGGCTTTAAAGGGCCCGTATTACGTTGTTTTCTATGTTATAATGTTGTTTCCTGATCACAAACATACCTGGAGTTATGTTTTGCTTCATTCACACAAGTTTAACACACAAACCCTACATATTTAGGCTGAGTTCTTCTCTCAAACAGAAAACACTCTGTTCTAACTTGAAGAGGCTAATTTCAGATCTGGAATTTCTAATCTCTACTGAACAAAAGGTAAAAGGTTTTGAGGTTTTCAGATGTAGACAGACTAATAATAAAGGATTACTTTATTATATGTGAATGAAAGGAAACAACTCCAGGCATGTTTTTGATTAGGTAACAACATTATAACATGGCTAAAAGCTTATAAGAGTCAAATAACGTGTAATATTTTTTTCCATACTCTCCTAGTTACTGTTTTTTTAAATTATTATTACTTATTTTATTCTTGCCTGCATGCATTTTCTTTCTTGTTCAAACTGTCTCTGCCTGGAGCTACTATGGCAAGTAAATTTCTCCTATGTGAGATCAATAAAGTCTTATCTTATCTTTTCTTTTCTTATATAGAACCTTTACCCATCTCACAAAATGAAAAGCTCTTCAACAATGTTTTTTGGTGTAACATAGCCACATGGCTTCAACAAAAAGAGCAAAAATGGTCAGCAAAGAATCTAATTTGTGATACTAAATATGCACTATATTACACAAAATCGACTCTTGTGAACTTTGAGCCATGTTACATTGTAGTTACCTCCTCAAAAACATACCCAAATTTCCAGCTTGTGTTGTCATGAAGTGGTAGTTTTGAACTTCAGTTACATTTTACCTTTCAGTTCAGTAGAGACCGGCAATTCCAGGGCTGAAACTATCCCAGTGATTCTAGTGAAGGTGCAAGGAGTTTAAAAACATAATAGAGAACTTCCTGTATTACCACATGACATCACAAGGTGGAACAGAGAGGGTTTATGTCTTAAAGATCCCATGACATGGTACTTCTTGATGCTTTTATATGGCTCCTTAATGGTTCCCTAATACTGTAAATGAATCCTTCTTCAAAATCAACACTCAGTGCATGAGAAACAGAGATAAGATGAGAAAGAGTCATAAATATCTCTCTCAAACTCTTTATTCTGGGCGTTGTTGCTTGAATGCAAATGAGGAGAAAAGAGATGGCCTATAGTAGAGGGTGGGGGCGTGGCCAAACTCTCCGCTCAGAGCTCTGAGCCCACAGCTGATCCATTTCCTTGTTTTTGCACGGGGGGAGAGATTTGAAGCGTTCCATTGAAAAATAAACACATTTCCACAGAAAATAAAATTAAACCACTGCTGTTCAAAGGTCCAGAGGCTCAGATAAAGGACTTCCGAGCCTAGAAACACTCGGACGTGCCTCCAGGCAAATAAAAAAAATGCATTTCGCATTGCCTAGCGCATTCGCAGTCCAAACTCTCTGGGCGTGATTTACAGAGACTCTGAGTACAGACAGACAGGGGTGGAACTGCATTTGCATTTCTTTTTTCGATCTGACGTCAATAAGGTGCCTTGTTCAAACTCGCCCGTTTGAGCTCCGATTTTTTGTAACGCAGAAAAGGATCGCAAATGCTCAGTTTAGACATTTCACAACTTTTAACCATGGGGGGGGCTAAACAGGGTAGGGGAGCTCACATTAACGTTCAAAAACCTCAGAAAGTGAAAATTTCATGCCATGAGACCTTTAAACATGTGAATGAAACAAAACACAACTCCCGGTTTGTTTGCGATGAGGAAACAACATTATAACACAGCTCAGAAAATTACTTTAAAATTACCCATCCGTCACTACAGATAAACGTGTGGAGAGTAATCTAAATGTTACTATATTAATTCTGCATTTATTTAACTGTTTATCGCTCTAAGCTGTTCAGTTATTATTAAATGTTAACAGATTTAGGAATGTGTTTTTAATTTTGGTAATTAAATCTACTGTGCTAGCCCTGCAGGTACATGCTTTTGTCCGGAAAATAAACAATCCCACGAGAAAATTACAAAACATGAAATCCAAATTGTCTCCATTTAAATTAACTCCTTTTGTCCGGGGCTTTTGTATGTGCTGTTCAATAGCCAACCCCATCAAAATGACTCTACACATCTGCCCTATTAATTATTTCAATATGCAATCTTAATTCAATGTAAGTCGTTTCCTATAAGCAAAGGTTAATATGTTGATATCTGGGCTCAGGTTTTAATTGGCGCGGTGGCGCACTGAAAGGCCTATTCACACGGTGTAATTGGACAAGATGTGATCCCCAACAAAGACTAATAAAGCACAGCCATCACAGTCTCATTAAAGCCCTGTTCACACGTGTGGAGACGGGCACCTCCTCTCCGCGCCGACCCACGTCCTTCAGTGTTATTGGAGGCTCCAAATGGGACTGTGGAACATTTCTCATACTCTGCTTGTCTCCACGGAGATGTTATTTTACTTTGTCAAGCATGTTCCACAGTACAGATTAAACGATCACGAGGGAGCAAGCAGGTTACATCGCTACGCCACATTACAATTCAGATCAGTGGAGAGTGACGGGGACAGACCCTCCACCTCCAGAAGGGATTTTTTTTTTTTTTTTGAGTAGATTGTAGATCACAATTTTACATTTTGTTCTTTGTAAATCAGAGGTCTTCAACATGGGGGTCGCGACCCCTAGGGGGGGTCACGGAGGTACTGCAGGGGGGTCGCAAAATCTTTTGATTTCACTTTAAAATAATATTTTATATTTTATAGTGTAAAATACAGTATTAACCTGTGTATTATTTCCTTGTATTGGATGTACCATAACAGAGTAGCAATGTTTATACATGACACTAAGCTCAATTTAATATAAAATACAATTCTATGCCGTATATATAGTAGGGGGTCCCTGGCCCAGTTCGCCATCTGTTTGGGGGTCCCTGGCCTGAAAAACGTTGAAGACCCCTGTTGTAAGCTATTGAGCTAAAACAACTTAGTAATAGAAATTGTTCCATTTACTTTCTGTTTTTAAAAAAAATGTAGATAAATAACATCTCCTCCAGGCCAAATACAAGCTTCTGCTTTTCAATGCAATAAAAGCAATCAAAATGAAAAAAAGAAGTCTATTTTGTGGCTAAAAGGTTACACTATGGGTGTTTAAAGGTTGGCGGTTGAATCTCTGCTTTGCATGTTTTTGACACGTCATCCACCTTTCCCCAGGTCTCAGTGTCTCAGTGTGAGTGTTATGTTTGAAGAATAATGAACTTTTTGAGTGTAATTACTTTTGCAGACGGTTGAAACAGTGCCTTGTGCGACCCAGGTATACCCAGGCTCTATTACACCCCATTAATTAGCATGAAATTGGGAGCCTGGCCACGCTGTGAGTTAGCATTGTTAGTGTTAGCCTGCTCTGTTATTGTCTATTGGGCGTCTGGTGCCACATGTCCGTAGTTCATATGAGCAGAGTTAACAGGCGTAACGTCTAGACATCCATAAAGATTGACACACGCATACACAGACTCACCAGAGCAGGCTAGCACCTTTAAATGGGTTTTTTTCATAGGCTCAGTGTCACGACTTAAACCTGTAAAAGTATTATATTATGAACAGGAAGGCCACATATGAAATTACAGCCTCAACCACATCAGGCAGTTGGAAGTTAGTGTTAGCGTTTTGGGTTTCAGCTTCACTTGTGCTTGTTACACTTTTATTATTGTTAGAATGTGATTGATGGCTTTAATATGCCACTTATATAGTAATACTTTATGTAGTTGTACTTTGTTTTTACTTGGTGGTGGTATTTTGGGGGGAGTTTTCTTGTATTTCAAATTACACAGACTGGATAGCCTACTGACAAAGCAGGCTATTAAATACAATATGGGCAACCCAATTTTATTTGAGCTTTATCATAGTTTTTGCCTTGTTTCTTAGTAATGAACAACTAAATGAAAACAATATTAAAGGGCCTGTACCTCATTTTTGACATGTATTTGAGCAACATTTGTTTTACCCTAGTACAGATGTATTATATAAGCGGCTCTTTAGGTCAGAATAAGTCCACTGTGTATTGTCTTCATCTAATTAGAAAGCTTAGAACTGTACTGTTTGCATGCTAGTTGTTGTTAACATTACTGTGACACCAAACACTCTGCTCTGGTGAATGATGAGAATGCTCAGAATGCATAAGGTAAGTGAGGAATAACTTTGGACCACTGCAAACAGTTTTCACATAAAAATCAGGTACAGGTACTTTAATTAACAGAGCCATATATAACTTTTCTGGTGGAGGGTTCGTTTCCATGGAGATTTTGTTGTTGTGCCACCAGGAGTGTCAGCGACACGTATCGTTGGCAGAGGTGCATACACATGTTCTTTTAAAAGCTTCAATTTACACCAGAGGCAGCAGAGCTGCTCCTGTGGTGCCAGCCTATGTGGATTCTCACGTTTAAACACAAAACTTTTTACATTTCTTTTGTATTCATTGTTGATTGGATGAATTATGTTTTAAATCACAAAACAAAAGCTGACAACAAAAGAGACGATGCTTTGCAACGATAATACGCCGTATCTGTGGAGCTGCATTAATTAAGGTACTCCTCATTTCACTTTGGTTGTCTGCACCCAGCGCCTTTTCCTTCAGAGGTTGTTCTTGTAAAGTTGCTGTCTGATGTTGTAAAGTGTCTTATATTTATCCTCCACAGCTGTAAACTTTACATAGTCCATTATGAGTCATTCGCAGTGTTTAGGCCACTGCATTGGTTTTAAAGAATGTATTTTGAAAGGGCATTGTAAGTTTATTTTGACACCATGTCCTTATTTCCCGTCTTGCCCCTGTTAAAAAGTCTGAAGACGCTCCATTGACATTGAAAATTTAGAACTCAACCTAATTAAAGTGGTGCATAGTGTAATGACGTATGACACTGCTGGTGTAAATTGTCCAACCGATGGAAAGTGACGCAATTACCCTCTGTTACTGCTTTGGTGTAAATTGGGGTAATGTTCCACAGTACGACATTATCTTTTTGAAGTATAGTTACAGGTCAGATCTGTAGAGAGAAGCCTGCTTCCAGTAAGAACCTATGTTTTTCAAGGTGTTTTGAGCAATAAAAAAACACGTATTTAAAAAAAAGTTGAGGGTTCTCCTATTTTGTCTTCAGGGAGATGTTACTGCTTAGCCTCAAATGTTCCAAAGTACAGCATTAACCTTATCTCACCAATGCATGCTTCTTGGACTGGCCCTAAACATGAATTCATATAATCATAAAAATAAGAATTTAATGAAAGCTGTAAAAACAAACTTTCCAAAAACACATAAAAATGTCCACAAATCAGAGTTTTCAAGGCGTTTGGGAAGGATTTTTGGCTGTAAAATCTGCCGTAAGGGAACTAATCGGAAGTTTATTGGGAACAACAGAGCATGATGAAGCACTCAAAAAATCACACGTTGAAGCCATTTCACTTCAAGGGGATGTTTCTGCTAACTATTAGACTAAAAACTCAAGCAATTATTTTGTGGAGCGGTTTATTCTGAGATTGTCACCTCAAATTTGTGCAGACAAAAAAACACATGACAGAAACTGATGACAAAACGGATTTAGCGAAAAGAATTCTCACACTGTATTCTTAGCTTTCAATATTAATGAGACCCATTCACAAATATATTTAAAGGCTGAGTTGAATGAAGTTACCTTCCATGAAACAAAAATAGGGTTTGAGAATTTGAAAACAGATACATATTTGGATAGGAATTAGGAGATATTACATGACAAAATAGCTAAAAATATATTACATTTTTTGTTGGATTTATGTGATCTTTTTAGTACTGATACTTTTAATGAGAAATTAATATCTTTTATTTACGATAAAACAGTATTTTTTTTCTTTTTTATTTGGACAACCCTCTTTTCTTAATTTTATTTTATATATTGAATTTCTTTGAACTGTATTACCATCTATTCTTTGCCCTTTATCATTATATTGTAACGCGTGAGCAACTAAATTATATAAGACGAATAGACGCAATACTCCATACTGATTTTGATTCCCAAATTATATTTTTTTTATTGTAACACAGAATATTATACTATTTTATTTTACACTAACTGTTCAAGAAAGATCAAATTTTGTCCAGTTATGTGATTCTTTGTTGTTGTTTTTTTCAATATTTGCTGAAATAAGTATCTAGTTTCGATCCTGGGTTTAGTCTCAATTAGTATCTGATTTTCATTACTTTTGACAACCCTATCTGCTACAGTCAAGTAATGTCCTTTGTGGATGATCGCTTAAGTTGATCTAAGCCTGTATACCCAAAGATATCCGCTCATTCGTCTCTCTCTGGTTCTGGCCTCATTCTGGTTCTGGCAGACAGGGGTGACTCGCAGCAGCTGGCTTCAGTCCAGTTTCACACTGAGGACGGAGTGAATGAGTTTTTGATGGAGGAGCATCACCCGTCTCTGTGTGGAGCGTGCCCTTCAAAGGCTAGAACCACTCAGGTATCTCGTATGTGACCAATACAGTGGCCAGTCATGGCAGACAACTACCTATAAATTCAATTCTGGTACGTAGACTGGATATATAAATGGATCGTATTCCACATAGGAATTGAGCATGAGGGCGCTTCCGGCTCCATCGATTCTGGCTCCCTTTGACTTATACTGAAGAATTGTCAGACCATTCTCTTTGTAACTGCTGCGGTAAGTCCCATCATTTTGGTCTTAAAATGTTTATATTAATCCACTTTACATGATCCTCATATTTTTATTTTGCTATTTTGTCTATTTTGTCAATTCCAATTCCTAATGTGGGCCAGGCTCCAAATTCGTCCACTTCTTTATAGAGTGTAGTTATATGGATTATTTGTGCAGCTACAGTATCCGTTATCTGCTGCTGTGGCTAATAACTGATATTTGCTGATACAGATAATCCATCCAGCCATCCATTTTCTTCCGCTTATCCGGGGCCGGTTAGCGGGGGCATCAGTCTAAGCAGGGACGCCCAGACCTCCCTCACCCCGGACACTTCCTCCAGCTCCTCCGGGAGGACCCCAAGGCGTTCTCAGGCCAGCCGGGACACAGATAATATGATTTTAAAATCAATAACAAGCCCTCTGATTTATGTTAAGTTATTTCATAGCTCACAACTTTTCACTAGCAACATGTATTTATCAGGGCTCTAAAAAAAAGGAGGATGAAGGATATTATTGGTTGCGTCTGAATGTCCACCCTAACCTATGAGGGGCCGTTCAAGACATTATTCATTCTGGTCCTCTCACATACATATATTCTCACTCTCAGATACATACATTCTCCTCTCACATACATATATTCTCAGGGTGAGAATATGTGTATGTGAGAGTGAGAATATATGTATGTGAGAGTGAGAATATATGTATATGCGAGTGAGAATATATGTATGTGCGAGTGAGAATGTATGTATGTGCGAGTGAGAATGTATGTATGTGAGAGGAGAATGTATGTATGTGTGAGTGAGAATATATGTATGTGAGAGGAGAATGTATGTATGTGAGAGGAGAATATATGTATGTGAGAGTGAGAATATATGTATGTGAGAGGAGAATATATGTATGTGCGAGTGAGAATATATGTATGTGAGAGGAGAATATATGTATGTGAGAATGAGAATGAATAATGTCTTGAACGGCCCCTCATACTAACCCCTCATACACTACATAGACCTTCAAAGTTCAAGTTCAAAGTCAGCTTTATTGTCAATTCTGCCATATGTGTTCAACATACAGTGAATCGAAATTTTGTTTCTCTCTGGCCAGGTAGTGCAAAAAGACAGTGTACAAAATACAATATGAAGACAAAACACAACAAAAAACTATCTAAGACAGAGATCTAAAGTTAAAACTAAAGTCTACGATCTAAAATCTTAAAACAGTGCAACATAATAAATAAACTATACTATATACAGATTTCCAAAGTGTGCAGTGTGCATCAAAAATGTGCAATGGAAGATACAGCAGTGAATTGGTCATGTGCGAGTGAGAATGTATGCATAGGAGTTAAGATAAAATAAAAATAAATGTGCAACAGTAGTAATTCTAGTGCAATAACAGGAGTAAACAACAGTACTAAAATTCCAGTAGTCAATGTGCAATAACAGTAGTAAACAACAGTGCAACGGGGGTAAAATTCAATAACAGGAGTAAACAACAGTACTAAAAATTCCAGTAGTAAATGTAAGTGTGCAATAACAGTAGTAAACAACAGTGCAACAGGAGTAAAATCCAGTAGTAAATGTAAATGTGCAACAGTGCAACAGTCGTCCTTAGCAGCAGTTTTTTTTAAAGTGTCTAGAGTGATGTGTCTTTTTATGGAATACAGGTTATGCCAATATGGGGGGTGGGGGGTGGGAGATGGGTAAGGTGGGAGTTCTGGTGTGAGTTCGGGTGTGAGTTCAGCCTCCTGACAGCCTGGTGGATGAAGCTGTTTGAAAGCCTGGTGGAGTGGGCCAGGAGACTCCGGTACCTTCTCCCCGAGGGCAGGAGGCTGAACAGGCTATGTGCGGGGTGGCTCGGGTCACCCACAATGCTGGACGCTCTGCGGATGAGCCGGGTGTTAAAAATGTCTAGGAGGGAGGGGAGAGAGACACCAGCGATCCTCCCAGCTGCATTCACTATGCGCTGCAGAGCTTTCCTGTTCTGTTCAGTGCAGCTCCCGTACCACACAGTGATGCAGCTGGTCAGGACGCTCTCAATGGTGCCTCGGTAGAAGGTGGTCATAATGGGTGGAGGGGCTCCAGCTCTCCTCAGTTTGCGGAGGAAATAGAGGCGCTTCTGAGCCCTCTTTGCCAGTGATACAGTATTCACTGTCCAGGAGAGGTCCTCACTGATGTGCACCCCCAGGAATTTGGTGCTGCTCACCCTCTCTACAGCAGCACCATTGATGGACAGTGGGGGGTGCTGGGTGGGGCCTCTCCGGAAGTCAATAACAATCTCCTTGGTCTTTTCAACATTAAGAAGGAGATTGTTATTGCTGCACCACTGGGTCAGAAGGCTCACCTCACTCCTGTAGTTTGTCTCATCGTTATTAGAGATGAGACCCACCACAGTCGTATCGTCCGCAAACTTCACTATGTGATTGGTGCTGAACGCTGGTGAGCAGTCGTGGGTCAGCAGAGTGAAGAGCATCGGACTGAGCACACAGCCCTGGGGGGCTCCTGTGCTCAGTCTAATGCAGCTTGAGGTGTTTCTGCCGACCCGCACTGCCTGTGGCCTCTCACTGAGGAAGTCCAGCAGCCAATTACAGAGTGAGGTCTGAAGCCCCAGGTGGTCTAGTTTGATAATGAGCTGCTGTGGGATTACAGTGAACCCTCGCTGTATCGCGGTTCACTCTTCGCGGCCTCGCTGTTTCGCGGATTTTTTTTTCCAATTTTTTTTATAGTGTAACTTTTTTTTTACAGTGTAACATTCTGTCCTGCGCCCTGATTAGCTAAGAGACTAGACCAGGACTAAACCAGGTCTAAAGCAGGTCTAAACCAGGACTAAACCAGGTCTAAACCAGGACTAAACCAGGTCTAGACCAGGGATGGTAGGGACAGAGTCTCTGATTTTCTTCACGAGAGCGCCTGGGTGACAGGAGGTGTGGCCTTTGTTTACTTGCACGAGCCATGGAAGAGAGTGCGAGCCGGACCATGGAAGAGCCAAGAACATGGACGCCGCGCGGCGTCCGGGGGAGCCGCAGCGGGGCGAGGACACTCGCGCGCACAGAGGAGACAGTGGGTCTTTTCCCCTCACGAACCCGACCCTGTCCTAGAGAGCTGTGGAGTATTGGCGACGCATTGATAGCGGTCTGATTTTGGAGCCGGGGTGAAATGCAACCAACTCTTGTGAGCGCAGGTTAGTCTTACCTGGTCTTGTGGTGCTCAGAGGCGTCTGTTAGCGGTTTGGCACTGTTAGCATTGGCTTGAGTCTTGCCCAAAATGATATCCAGGTCGCTTTCCACTCGACTTTCGCACATGGCATGGATATGTGGTACCAAAACAAACACACGTGTCCGCGCGCACGTGTCAGCGCGCACACGTGTCCGCGCGCACGTGTCCGCGTGTCACGTGCCCCCCCCCCCACTATTAATATATTTTAATGAAAATCTACAAAAGTTTGAGTGTTTAAACAAGAGAAAAATGTTAATACCAGTCTCAGAAAGGTGTATAATGTGTCTGGTGAAGCGTTTTCAGCCTTAAAACATGTATAAAACATGAATAATTGTAAAATATAAAATTGTCCTACTTCGCGGATTTCACTTATTGCGGGCTATTTCTGGAACCTAACCCCCGCGATAAACGAGGGTTCACTGTATAGTGTTGAATGCTGAACTGAAATCTATGAACAGCATTCTCACATATGAGTCTTTATTGTCTAGGTGGGTGAGAGCCGGGTGAAGTGCAGAACAGATTGCATCCTCGGTAGAGCGGTTGGCCCGGTATGCAAACTGGTATGGACCTGCACTATTTACCAGACTATATCATGCACTCACTTACAGAGAGATTAAAACACACAGCTAATTACATTCAGATCACTTCAGTACTCTGGCTTCTGGTGAAAAAAAGTCTGTTAAACGCTGATAAAATTTGGTTTCTATCATAAATAATGATCAAATCAGACTGGCACACAAATATGTATGAACTTTTTGTATTTGATGTATTGTAGCACTTCTATCTGCTTTCACGTCACGTTGTCTTCAGTTAAACACCTCACTGCACTGTTGTTTTTACCCTCTCGCAATGCATTATGATATATATTGACCGGTCGAGTGAGTAGTGCTGCCCGCCACTTTCCAAGGTGCATTGTCGGAAATTTCGAGTGCACTACTTTTTCATCTGCTGGACATTTAGACACCACTAAAAATGGCCTGACCCCAAATAGTGCCCGAAGTACGCAGCCAGAGAGTGTATTTATATGAATGCTTCAAAGGTAATTGGTTGAGAGGCAAAGGCAGCAGGCTGTGGTTGGCTGACAATTACAGACAGGAAACAGGAACCAAGTGGAAGAAAATGTCACTATCTAAAAGCGTGACGCAACTTTAAAATAGCCAGGAAAAGTACAATTTCCTGGGAGACTGAGGCAAAGTATATAGTAACCTCGCTAGCAGAGACCAGTCCGTTATGACATATACTGTATCTGCTTGTGTGATTGCGCCTTTATGTCAGATGCCCTTCCTGATAGTAGTTTATTTATCTAAAGTACAGCACCTCATTCTCAGGTAGTCTGACCATGTTCTACTTACCGAAGCTGACAGAGGCCATGTTCGTAATGATTATTTTCCATCTTAATAACGAGAAAATTAACTCGAGATCTCAAGAAAACGACACAATTCATTTGTGATCTCAAGAAAACAAAATTGTTACCTCAGCTGGATCACTGTATCTCCGTCAGTAAAGACGAACCCGGGCCAGCTTTCTGCGGAGGTGCCCCGGACTAATCTTGAGATTATCCCAAATTAAAAGACGTAATCTCCCACTGTGTCAACCCCTGATCAAAATATTGCCTTATCAGCTGATCGATTATTATTCCGGACATTCTAATGACCAAAAACGCGTCTATTCAGAATGAGAAATAGTCAGCCTGTCACCGTGGTGGTAGATGTTTCAGTTGTTTTCTCGAGATCACGAAATAACTGTTTTGTTTTCTCGAGATCTCGAATTAATTATCTCGTTATCTCGGGATAGCAAGGAAGAAAAAATATTGCTTATGAATATGGCCTCTGTCGACTTCCGTATCTACTGATGAACCTGACCTATTTTTACACCTGTTATTAGAAACCCTTGCTTTATATTTACTACATATTTTGAATATTGTGAATTCAATTTTACTGTCTCATGTTATTAAAAGATGTCTGGACAAAATACACAACTAAAACATGAATCTACACTACATGTTTCCAGTGACCCACTTTTGGGAACAAATCCCATTCCTGGAGGAAAAAGGATTTTGAACTCTTCAAATCAAAAACTGTCTGAGTGGCCAAAAATGTATTTTTATTTTTTTGTATTGTATTGTTTTAGGCTAAGTTTATGAAATACTGCTAGAAATTATTATCTTTAGACTATTATGAACACGCACAGTCCCATACCTGAGTTAAAATGTATTTTTTAGCATATTCTGTCCAATCATTGTACCGTATTCTGAATCTTTCACAAGGATTTGATTATATTACAGTGTAA
Organism: Paratrypauchen microcephalus; assembly: GCA_036785185.1. Taxonomy (NCBI): domain Eukaryota; kingdom Metazoa; phylum Chordata; class Actinopteri; order Gobiiformes; family Gobiidae; genus Paratrypauchen; species Paratrypauchen microcephalus. The sequence continues at coordinate 1,221,172 of JAVJIX010000033.1, forward strand.
AAATGCAACATTAAAATGACTTTTATTAATAACTTTATCACCGAATACTGAAGTGAAAATGCACTCACCACAAGAACAGTGTTTCTTACTTATTTTAAAGTGTATAGTAATACAGTTTAAATCTCAAATTAAATGAAGAAGTACTGCATGTATTCCTTTCATTTTAGGATAGTAACCTTATACAGAATAAAACCAAATGAAAGACTAACAACAAATTACTACTCCAAATTTCGATTCTATATATTTTTGGCACATGTAGTTAATTTCAAACACTGCAAACAGCCTCACCAAATGCTCAAACATCACACTCACAAGCAAGGTGGGTGAAATGTCTTGCCCAAGGACACACCAGACACAAGAGATGGATTTGAACTGCTAATTATTTGTTTAGAAGTCCATACTTCTACCATTTCAATGCTGCCAGGTTTCTATATCCACTAACACTGAGGTTTAACAATAGGGTAAAATGCCTTGCCTAAGGACACAACAAACACAAGAGATAGTTTTGAACCAGCAAACATTAAATTATAAGATTACTTTTCAGACATTGCATTTTGACCCTTTTCTATCCATCAACACTGCGATTTAACTCATATTAAAGGAAAATTAACGTTTTTTTTTACAATCTGAGCCTTCTTTCGGCAATAAAACAAGTAGTTTTACTCACCCATAGCAGTTTGGTGTCAATTGGAGCAGTATCGCAGAACTTATGTTGAGCCGTTCTGTTCTACCAATGATCCCGTATCCGTTAGCGTGAGTGCTTGGGGCATTACTTTGCGGTGTCCAAATAACACAAACTTTAGCACTTTTCAAATCACAGAAGATCGCTGTGTCAGGGTAGACTTTTAGTGGATTCCAAAACGGCCTGAAACCCGATATCCAGCTATAGTTTCATTTGATGACGTCATCAGAGAGGACAGTGCGCATGCGTGAACTCAGCTGTTTTGTAAACACCGCTAGTCCGAAAGAAGCTAACACCGCTCTGAACTTTACTTTTCTGTTGCGATATCGGGTTTCAGGCCGTTTTGGAATCCACTAAAAGTCTACCCTGACACAGCAATCTTCTGTGATTTGAAAAGTGCTAAAGTTTGTGTTATTTGGACACCGCAAATCAGTGCCCCGAGCACTCACGCTAACGGATACGGGATCATTGGTAGAACAGAACGGCTCAACATAAGTTCAACATAAGTACTGCTCCAATTGACAGCAAACTGCTATGGGTGAGTAAAACTACTTGTTTTATTGCCGAAAGAAGGCTCAGATTGTAAAAAAAAACGTTAATTTTCCTTTAACAAGGTGGGTAGAATGTCTTGTCCAAGGACACCTCAGGCACAAGAAATTGATTTGAAACACCAAACATTCATTTATAAGTCTATTCTCGTATCATTTCAATGTTGCCTCTTTGCTATATCCACTAACACTGTGATTTAAATCATATTCGTAAGGTGGGTAAAATGTCTTGCCCAAGGACACAACACCCGCCCCCAACCATTACATCATAACCACTTCATATTGGCTCTTTGTGCTAACACTGTGGCACGCAATTTAACTTATGAGTTCAAAGTCATTTTTTATACAGGTCTCAAAGTAGCCCTGAACATTTTTGGTAAACACTCTTCTAAGAATATTAAACCCAAAAGTGCCCGAGCTTCTAAAAACGTGTGAAATATCGGTCCCAGAGTGCCTATACCATCTCCCGCTCTGAACTGTTACTGAAATACTTTCTTGTCCTCGCCTTTAAAGTACTTTTCATGTAAATAGAAGGACTTCAAATGGAGCCAATCCCCTCTGGACTGTGTGCGTGCTGCCTTCAGGTACCCTCAGATAAGTGGGACTCACCATTGTCTGTGGACACCATGATAGTGTTCGGTGTGGTGTCCCGAGTCGCTCCTCCGTTCTCGAATGCGCCGTAGCTCTCGCTCTCCTGCAGTTGCCAGTTGAGACCGAAAAGGTGCATAGCTGAACACAAGTACAGGAGAAGAGGTTAGCTTAAAGTTTGAACTACGCAACAGGAGATGTTTATGGGTTAGTGAAGAAACCCATAAACATCAGGAAGAAAAAAAGCCACATTAAAATAAACCAAAAATAAATAAAAATCTTTCAGTTGGTTCTGCTGCAGTGTAATTTCTCACCACAATACTAAAATTTCAAACTAAGGAATATACTCGATATACTTAGTACTGATTCTAATATCATTACTTTTACTTTACAGTGGTACCTCACCTTACGAATGACCCAACAAACGAAAATTTCAAGTTACGAAACGCCTTCACGGTAAATTTTGGTCTCTAGATACGAAAGAAAATTCAAGTTACGAAACGCAAAATCTCAAAAATTCAAATAATGCGCGCTCAGCCACACACATTATACGCTTTTCTCAGACTGGATTTAAACTTTTCTCACATTTGTCTCTCGTTTAAACACTCAAACTTTCATAGATTTTCAACAAAATGTATTAATAGTGAAGTGTGGGGGGAAGGGGGAGGGGGGAGAAGACTGCGCTCTGACACGTGTGTGATAGCGCAGCATGACCCGGCGCGGAGCTGACAGCAGGTCTAGACCAAGGTCTAAACCTGGACTGGACCAGGACTAAACCAGGACTAAACCAGGACTAAACCAGGACTAGACCAGGACTAGACCAGGTGGATTAAAGCAGCGAGGAGGGGACTGCACGCAGTCTGAGCGCATGAACGCATGAACGAGACCCATGCAAGAGCCGTGGTGGTCTAGACCGGTCTAGAGGAGCCGCGGTGGTCTGGACTAAACCTGGACTAAACCAGGAGGAGCCGCGGTGGTCTGGACTAAACCAGGACTAAACCTGGACTAAACCAGGAGGAGCCGCGGTGGTCTGGACTAAACCAGGACTAAACCTGGACTAAACCAGGAGGAGCCGCGGTGGTCTGGACTAAACCAGGACTAAACCTGGACTAAACCAGGAGGAGCCCGCGGCTCTTGCATGGGTCTCGTTCATGCGCTCAGACTGCGTGCAGTCCCCTCCTCGCTGCTTTAATCCACCTGGTCTAGTCCTGGTTTAGTCCTGGTTTAGTCCAGGTTTAGTCCTGGTTTAGTCCTGGTTTAGTCCTGGTCCAGTCCAGGTTTAGACCTTCACCTCCGCGCCGGGTCATGCTGCGCTATCACACGTTACACTATAAAAAATAAAATAAAAACTTGGATCGGGGCCTTGGAACGAATCAGGCTTTTTCCATTGAAATAGCTACTCAAACTACGAATTTTTCATGTTACGAAACCACTTCTGGAACGAATTAATTTCGTAAGGTGAGGTACCACTGTACTTTCTTTTTACTACCATGTGGCCTTATATTTGTGTAATTCTTCATTCGTTCAGATTTCATTTCTGATTTCATAGTGGTCCATGGGCGTACTAGTGTTTCTAAAGCTATTCAGGAAAGGTTAATTTATGAATGTGACTCTTTTAGTATTGATCCCTGCTCAAATTAGTTTCTAATTTCGATACAAGTTTTAGCAACAATTAATATCTGACTTTTTATACTTTTGACAACCCTAATTTGTTGTAGTGCTGTAGTGTAGTGCATTTGCTGGAATACTGACTGTTTCAATCATAATGGATACAAACTGAGATTACAACCAAAATCAAACCTGGCAAAATGGGAAAAAAATCACAACTGAACACCCAGGTTACCAGTCATGAGTTAACCCTGTACTCAAAGTTTGTATCAAATGACTATGCGATGCTCCCAAATCCTACACGTATGAGCGATTAAGAAAATAAAATTGGAGAACGAAGAAACAGAAGTAGGTATATGCCCGCGGCATTGAAAATGGGGTGCGATCGACAATATAGCATCTGGTAAATAAGTGATTAAAGATTGCTCAATCATGCATGAATCACTCCAAATACAACTTCGAGAGGGTAAATGAGAACGTGAAACAACTGGTTATAAGCTCTGAAAAGTCCATCCATCCATCTTCTTCCGCTTCTCCATTTCTGGGTCACGGAGGCGGCAGTCCAAGCAGATCTGCCACCCAGAACACAATGCACCAGTCCCCATGGATCCTCCCGCGGGTGAGCTATAGCATAATAGGTCCACTTTAAACCATATGGGACTCAGAAGCATTTTTATTTGACATGGTAGTGCTAAAAAATTTGTCATTTACATATTTCAAAATGTTTGCACAACCAAGGTCAATGTAAAATTAGACAGAAAAAAGTAGCAATTTTATGAAAATCTGTAAAATACTTAAAATGTGGTGTCAGAATATGTTCATTTGAGTTACACAAACCCATGTATGAACCTGTAACATTTCTATTTCTAAACCTTCCATTTCAAATTCCAGTTTTTGCTTCGCCCGGACCCCACACGGAGAGATTTGGGACTTTATTATAGTGTAAAAAACATGGCTTAGCAGTCTGCTCCTGTATCCTGGGACCAGAGTGTACAGCATCAAAGCAGGCCCGAGGCGGCTCCACTGACACAGGGAGATCCCAGGCTCACCTCACCCGCCCACACCTCACCGTCTTTGGGCAGGGCTGCTCAGACTGCAGCCTGTTTGAAGACAGCAATCTCTATGGGGCTACGTGTGCACTCAGCCTTCAGGCACACTCACCAAAGCAGATGTTGAAAATCATCTTTGTTATTCTTCTGCTCAAATTGAGACATAACCTTATTTTTCTAAAGGCGATAATAATAAGTGAGTTTGGTGCAAAATAAAAAAAGATGCTTGCTGGTTTATTCTGAGCACATCGCAGTCTTTTAAAGCACATCGCAGTCTTTTAAAGAGAGAGATTAGCATTTTTCCTCGGATTTTTTTTTTCTTCTAAATGCCTTAATCTAACTGTGTGCTGCCTCCAATGGTCTCCGCAAAAGACTGCCCTGATTACAGTCAAGTGTAGGGTCCGGTACCTGTTTGTCCCCATGGAGTTATTATTGCATAGCCTATAATGTTTCACAGTATGGAATTACACTTATCCATCTCCATGGAAACAAGCAGGTGATGCCTAAAGGCCACGTTATAGATCATATCTGTGGGGAGGTAACCCCACATGCAGTGAAAATGTATGTTTTTCAAGATAATCTTTAGCAGTAAAAACACTGAACAAATGGAAGATATGTTTAATGCCATGCCATAATGCACGCAAAGCGGTAGCCATGATGATAAACAAGTGGCCGACCCCCCAAAAAGTGACATAGTGCACCTTTAAATCCTGATGAAAACTAAGAACTCATTTCAACACTAGTTTAGTATAATTTGTATAATATGGTTATATAGTCAGTTCTGAATTCCTCCATCGTGGCATTGCTGCCTCTTCAATACTTTACTTTACCTTACTTTTTATATTTTATATTTTTCATCCATCATGGACGACACCTCTCACCCTCTGCACCGGACTGTAGAGGAGCTGAGCAGCTTCTTCAGCAGCCGACTGAGGCACCCCCAGTGCAAGAAGGAGCGCTACCGCAGATCCTTCATCCCCACCGCCATCAGACTGTATAACTCCACTGTAGAGTCCAGACGTGCAATATTTTCTATACTCTCTTTTTACTTATTTTTATTATTATTACTATTTGTCTGCATGCACTTTCTGTTCAAACTTTCTTGCACTAAACTGCCTGGAGCTAATGTGACAAATGAATTTCTCCTGTGTGAGATCAATAAAGTCTTCTCTTATCTTATCTTAATAGTATTTATCTTGTACCTTTGATTATCTTTGAAGGGGGCAGTTAAAGAGCCTACGATAGGTTCATACCTGTTACCTATTATGTACACAGAAATGATTATCTGAACAAATACAAATATAAGAAAACATATTTATTTTGTTAAAATCATGTAAAATATCAATATGTTTTAGAACTCTCTTCTTCCTGTAATACATTTTTCAGCTTTTCTTCACAAATTGCTTCTTGATTGATGTAAAACTAAAACTCAAATTTACAATAGTACAATAGTTTTAATCCCACCAAATTAAGTCAAAAGTTGAGAATCATAAAAATCTTTAAAGATTCCATGACATGGTACTTCTTGATGCTTTTATATGCCTCCTTAATGGTTCCCTAATACTGTAAATGAATCCTTCTTCAAAATCAACACTCACTGCATGAGATATGACTCTGACAGTCTTCATGAGGCTAGATATGTGTGTAAAATGCTTTATTCTGGGTGTTGCTGCTTCAATGCAAATGAGAAGGACAGAGATATTGGCTAAGGAGCGGGGGAGGGGGGGGGGGGGGGGTCCCCGCTGGAAGCGCAGCTCTGCACCGCTGTCTGCTCGCTTCCGTGTTTAACACAGGAAGACAGATGGGAGACTTTGCAATGAAAAAAAGCATATTTACACAGAAAATAAAATTAAACCACTGGTATTTCAGAGGTCCAGAGGGTCGGGTAAGGGACTTGCGAGCCTAGAAACACTCGGACGTGCCTCCAGGCAAATAAAAAAACGCATTTCGCATTGTAGCGCATTCACAGTCCAAACTCTATGGGCGGTATATACAGGGACGCTGAGCGGAGACAGAGGGAGGGGCTAGAGCTGCATTTGCCGATCTGACGTCAATAAGGTGCCTTGTCCGAACTCGCCCGTTTCAACACTGGTTTAGTGGTCCCCTGGTCCCCTACCTAAACAGGGTAGGGGAACTCACATTAACGTTCAAAAACCTCAGAAAGTGAAAATTTCATGCCATGGGACCTTTAGAAAAAAATAGACTACTCACAGTGGCACAGAGAGAACATGCAAACTTCTACCAACAGAATGTGGTCTCTTTTGTGGTAGGGTACATTACGTTTGTCCAAGCATTTGGTCCTGGTTAGAGTCCAGTTAGAAGTTAGGCCCTGGTTTAGTTCTGATATAGTCCTGGTTTAGTCCCGGGATCAGTCTCAGTTCAGTCCCAGTTTTGACGTGGTGTGTTTATAACTAAGACAGTCCCCCTCCCTATGGACTACCGTGTTATTACAAACAGCTCAATTGGTGCCATCTTTCTTCCCAGACACCTCTCCCCTCTCTTTCCTTGTTTCTCTCCTCTCCATCTCTCCCTACCCTCCCTCTCTCCTCCTTTCTCTCCATCCCTCTCTCCTCTTCTCATGCTGTACCATGTTTATGCTGACTGCTTGATGAATAGCTGCACCGCTGATTTGGCATTTTACCATATAAAGGGGCGAAGAGGGAGTTTGTTTTTTTTCTCTCCTTTGCCGACTAGTCAATCCACAGACTCACACCAGCTCTAATTAAACTGACAATATAATAACAACACTTCTTTTTATCATGGGACAAGCCTGATGCCCTCCCAGACACGGCTATACGCTAGATTAAAAGATACAAGCAGATTTCTACTCTTGTTAAGTCCCAAATGTGGGGCAACAATTAATATCTGCCCTGCGGGTGGTGCTGGCTTCTTGCAGGTAAATGTGCTTGTGAGATAATTAATGGTGTTTTATTAAATGGTGTATGACCGTTTTTATGTTTTTCTGGTACTTACTGTGGCTGTTGTGATAAAACCTGTAGTAAATATTATTTACAGACTTCTATCAGTTAAGTTTGTGAAAAAAAAGATGTGGAAAAAAGTACAAAAATGCAGGTAGGGTGAATTCTAAATGGCATACCTCTACCTATGTCATCAACACTGAAAATTCCATCTAAAATTCAGGGACAATTCAGCTTAACATTGCTTTTAAAAAATAAATAAATGTTGTCATCTATTTTTATTTGTCTAATCATAAATATTGTGTAAATTGGAGTGACAGTAGTTGGTAGAGGGGTTTGTCCACTGATCCAAAGGCTGGTATTTGGCCCACAGAAGAATGCTTTCATTGTGCCCTTGGGCAAGACACTTCACCCACCTCGCCCCCACTGTCTGCGTACATTGGTGTATGAATGGGTGTGTGGTTCCTTGATGTAAAGCGCTTTGACTGCCTAGCAAGTAGAAAACCGCTATGTAAAAAAGTGACCATTTCCCAACAAAAAAAGTGACCAATTTCGATAAGCTTTGCCTAACTTTGTTTACAGCATGGTTACTAGGTTACACTTTATTATGTGGCATATGGTCATTAACCAGGAAGTAAAAAAAACAAACAAATAAGCAAGTTTTTTTAATTCAGACTGTAATATAATAACATTAACATTTTAGTGAAATTAGTACCCTAACCTATCATATGGAGTTTAAGGCGTTTTTGGGGACTGATCTAATTTGAAAGAACATAAAAAAAAAAAACCACAGGGGTGTATTTCACTTTTGACAGATTTACAGTAAATTTATAACTATGCAACACGGCACAGTCAGAAAGGAAGACAGATGTTGCGCTAGTGGCTTTATTGTCCTCGTTTCTAAACAGTGTGTCCACGTCATGGGGAGAGCTTTTGAATAATGGACTCTGCAGAAAACTGATCGGAGACCGGTCGAAAAGCACCCGCATAGAAGAGAAGGCAGTTGCTACTTCTCTTTTATATTGATATTTTGCAGTGACATTGCCCTGGGGATGTTCTATATGTACATCTCTATAGTGGAATGTTCAGCAGTTACCATGGTGACACAATGCAGACAAAAATGTTTTCAGATTGCTGGATTTAAACTGCTCATTTTCAGAAGCCTGTGATCTATAACAGCGTTCAAGAGCCTATTTAGGTGCTTGATTTTCAACAACAAAAAAGTGGAAGTGTCTAACTGAAAAACTGTTGGCTATAGCTAGCTATCTTGGGGATGTAATTACATGGGTGAAAGGCTTGTTTAACAGCACAAATCAGATCACCTTTTGTAATTCCACCTAAATCAATTCTTTCTGTGCTAAAATACTGTGCTAAAATAAAGCTTAGATTAAAGTCTAACAAAGCAAAGAAAGAAAGCAAGAAAGCTATGCCTTTATTAGTCCCACAGTGGGGAAATTCCAGTTCTGCATTTGACCCATGATCTTCTTGCTTCGGCTTGGTCAGGAGGACCTAAGCTATGGTGCATGTTTTGGGTTGGTGGGGGAAACCGGAGTGCCCGGAGGAAACCCACCCAGACACGGGGAGAACATGCAAACTCCACACAGAAAGGCCCAGGCGACCCGGGGATCGAACCCAGACCATGCATGCAAACTTCACACAGAACACACACGGAAAGGCCTGGGCGACCCGGGGATCGAACCCGGAACCTTCGTGCTGTGAAGCATGAGCGCTACCCACTCAGCTACCGTGCCGCCACAAGCCTCACATAGAGCAGTGCTTACAGTTAGCATGACACTAGCTGTAAATTATCAGCAGAAGTACTAAGTTCTTTGATTGGACTGTGTGATCTTAGTAAAATCAAATCTACGTACGTTATAGCAGAATACTAATACTGCCCTATAGTCCAAGTACTGAAAGAAACTGCTGGACTCCCTTTACCATGCCGCTCTGCCATTTATCACAAGCCTCAGACACACCACTGTGAACTGTTGAAACGTGTGGGCTGGTCAGCACTGGACACGCCAAATCTTCCAAGGCTAAGGCTGCTTCCCATTACTCTGTATTACCCCTTCCCTTTATCTACATCTTTATCTTGCCCCTCGATACCAAGCTGAGAGGGCTCGGGGTACGAATGTTCCCCTAAGAAATGGGACACCACTCGATTACCGTTTGTGTCATCGTCCCTTGCCATCTCAAGAATGATCGGGTACCTCAGCTCGACAAAAAACTACCTTGTTTATACATGAAAGTTCGATGAAAATGACAACGTCGGCTAAACAGGCACCACAACATCAGTTCACTAAAAGTAATACAGAACATAAGCGTCATAATTGTAAACCATGCTAAACTGTTAATTGATAATTACAACTGCTGGAAATACATTTATGAGACTCCTTGGCTGGTCGATGTGACGCTGCCATGGTGATCCCACAAACCTGCCTGAGCTTGTAGGCGTACCTATTCGTTTCAAGTCCGGTCGAGAGCTTACTTCGTTTCAAGGGGTATGTAGCCCGAGGTCGTGGCCCTAGCCCTTGATCAAAATTAGAATCAAGACACCCCTTGCCTCACAAAACCAAGGGGTAGGGGTAGGGGTAAGAAGAAGGGGTAAGACACAGCCTAAGTCATTGGTACACTGTCATTTACAAGGCTCTATATCTCTGTGCATATACTGTATTCAACAAAGAGCAGATGGACAATGTTCTTTGTGATCTTAAGACTCAGTTCTACTTTCTGTGTTTGTACAGAAACTGGTCAAGTTGGTAGGAAACTAACCAACCAACTAATGAACTGGTCCCAATAGGTCAGATTAAATGAATGCTGAAAGGTTTGGAAATGAGATCCATGGCTTGTAAGTGGTTTTAGCTTGCAATTCTTGTGACTGTCTAAATGCTGTTGGTGCATTGTTTGAGATGTAGTGCCAGGCTCTAGTGGGCTAAAGGTAAAAGGCAGCCGTTGACCTGAAAACTACCCCTATGTGATGTCACAAGGTGGAATTGAGCATTTTGAGCTTTGGAGATGTAGACAGACTAATAATAACATGTGTCAATGAAACAAAACACAACAGCAGGTATGTTTTTGAGGAGGTAACAACATAACATGTCTAAAGTCAATTTTGCGGAATATAGGACCTTTATGGACTACTGTGGAGCATTCAAGGCAAAGCAGTAATATCTCCATGGAGACAAGCAGCTGACAGTCCACACAAAAAGTTACACAGCGTACACTTAAACTTACAAACTAGCAACGGACCAACCGAACCTTTTTCAATTGCACGGCGAAAGTATTGATTTGCACATACAGTCCGAGATAAAACAGCACGTATACGTCTTGTGCATTAGCATTAGCATTAGTGTGTGCCTGGGGAAATGCGCGTCTGTGGACATCTTTGAGCCTGTCACTTCGCACCTGCCACTTCGCACCTGCCACCCGCGACATCTCGTCTCATTAAGCCCGCGCGAGCTCGTGCGACGCTGCTGCCGATGTAATGAGCGCGCCCCCAGCCTCACTCAAGGGATATCACTGTCTGTGTACACTATGTAAAACTGTGGACACAAAGAGACAGCGACTAAATAAAGATATGACAATTCCTACGGGGATGGTACATGAGCGGTGACAATGCTGCTAGGTTAGAAGGGTCAGTGCGTGAGTAGGAGCATGTGTTTTTGTCGCTAATGGCTATAGCATGTATTTGAGGTGTCAATAAGAATGTTGGCATGCTAGGAATGATAAAAGTCTTGTTTGATGCATGAATTCCAACCAGGAAGTTTTGCTATTCCTTGTTATCCATCACTGTCGGCCAGTCAGAGTCCTCTACTCCTGTCTCTCAACCAATCTCATCTCAAGTTTATACAATCCTAACTATAATGCAAACTATAAGAATGATAAAAGTTAGAAGTTGTGTTTGATGTACAAATTCCATCCAGGAAGACATGTTTTGCTACTTCTTGTGTACTTCTTGTCTTGTTGGCCAATCAGTGTCCACTTCTCCAGTCTCCCAGCCAAACAGACCTCAAGATATACAACTGTATACATGCACTTTCTTCCCTTTTGCAAGTCTTTTGTGTAATTCTAACGAAAGGAATGATAAAAGCTAGAAGTTCTGTTTGATGCACAAATTCCACCCAGGAAGATATGTTCTGCTACTTCTTCTTATCCATCACTGTCGGCGAATCAGAATATGCTACTCCTGTTTCTCAACCAATCACATCTGAAGTTATACAATCATAGGTCAGGGCTCTCAAGTCTCACGCTTTGAGAGTGTGACACACGCAATTCGACATGTTCACATGCTCACATGGCGATTTTTTTTTTTTTTTTTTCTGTGCCCAGAAAATCAGTCTGTGTGGCTCAGTTTATGCAGGCATCGTGCGTTTTCAGCGAAAAAAAACTCAACCTCTCCATTTTCTCTTTCACACACAATGGAGCACAACACAATTACACAATTTAGATACTCATGTGTTATGTTTTGTAGAAGGTTCCAGGATGTAGCATTATGGCTTTCAAAAAACAGAAGTTTGGAACTGACTGGCACAATTTAAGATTAACCGGAATAAAAATCATCCTCTATACACATGGATTTCTGCACCCTAAGGAAAATATAGATCATATTTTTAGTGGAAGAAGTTAGGAAAAGTTAAGCGAAAAGTGTGACTATGTCTGTCATTGTGGTTGAGTAAAGAATTCCTATAGGGTATGCAAAAATGCTGAGGCTGTGAAGTGACAAGTGTGGTAGCGCAAACATGTCCAAGTTTCCAAAAAGAGAATAAAAATGATATACGAATGGTTTCCCCGTCAGTATTACTGGAGTATGTGTTTTTATGAATATTGACATTATTTAATCATAATTCATTAAGTATTTGTTTTTTTCTTAATTTATGTGACAAAATCATAACTGCAGTAACATGTTTTAAAGGGCCCTTACACTATTTTCTGATCTATGTTATAATGTTGTTTCCTCATCACAAACATCCCTGGAATTGTGTTTTGTTTCATTTACACGTTTAACACACAAACCCGGCATATTCCGTTCTGTGGTAACACAGGAAGTGCTCTACTGTGATTTTAAACTCCATACACCTTCACTAGAATCATTTGGAGAATTTCAGCGTTGGAATTGCCGATCTCTACTGAACAAAAGGTAAAATTTAGCCGGTAACTACAGCTTCATGGCATCACAAAAGAGCACTTAGAGATTTTGAAGGAACCAGGATTACTCAAACTTGTGTGAATGGAAAAAAAAACACAACTCCAGGCATGTTTTTGATGAGATAACAACATTATAACATGGCTAAAAGCTCACAAGAGTCACACATTGCATAGTAAGAAGCATTATTAGTTTTAGCCTTTTTGCATTTTCCTATTATTGAATCTATGTCACAACTGCAAGCTAGTAGCATGGGCATTTGGAGGTTTTACACCAGATGCCCTTCAATATCACAGCAAGCAGCACTACCAGTACTGAAGTAGGCAATTAGTCTCTTGTCCAAGGACACAAAAACAACACCACAATAAAGCCCCTATGTGGTTAAAACGTTATTACCACATATTTGAGTTATACCTTTAATGACACTGTTAACAATTTGTGTCATTTTAAAAGCTAGTTGTTATGATTTTTTTTATTTTTTAAATTACAAATCAGAAATCATATCAGTTTGAAATAGCAAACAACATTTCCTGAACTGTGCTCTCAACTCATTGCAAATCATACAGGGAGAGTCATGTCAAGGACCAATTACAGATCTGACTTGGGAACATTTAGTGAGAGAGACCCCCGCTGTTCACGTGCACGCCCTCCACCCACGTGCACGCCCTCCACCCACGTGCACGCTCCCCAACACACACGCCTGCAACCCGCACGGACCCCTCACGCTTGAACACACCTCAGTGCCTCATTAAATTAGAGACGTGCTGTGCTAGCCCGTTAGCCACTAGCGCTCATGGTGAGGACAGGAGCAAAGGGTCATGGGAGAGTGCCGGCTAATCGACAGGAGCTCGCCCGCCCGCGTGTGTGAATACATGTGTGCAGCCGATAGCGTAAGAGGATCAACGCCCATGGAAACTGTCACACACCACTGGGATTTTTCTCCAACAAAAACCTTTTTTAGGAAATTTGGAGGAATTAACAGGGGGTTATTTGGTATTTAACAAATTCACAAAAACTATGAGATTAATTCAGTCGCCAAAAACACACAAAGGGGACATGCAAGCTAGTGTGTGATTTTCGGCTGAAAAGGGAAGGTTTTTCTGCCAAAATGTAGAGACAACTTTGCAGTTTAAACCTTTATTTAACCAATAAAGGAGGAGGTGAATGTTTACATCCTAGTTATCTTTACCATCAAGGCAAAACTCTGCACTGGTGTCTGTGAGTTGAAAAGCAGAAGAAACTCATAGTAGTTAATGAGGGATAACTTTAGAAACCATTGCAAACCGTTTTGTTTTGTTTTTCACGTTTTCAAAACAGTAAAAAAGGTACAGTGCCTTTAACTGAGGGTCATCTGGCGCTTTTAACACATTTACAGAAACGAGGAGATGAATTCAACCTCTGAAAAAGACACAAAGCTCTAGGAAGGCAGCTTAAAATGGTGTTCTCATTCATTGTCATTAGTCTAATCATAACTATTGTGCAGTTTACACAAGCTTTGACCCTGAACATTATGGTTGCTAGGTAACTGTTATGGAATGACCTATTTGTGTCCATGTCCAGGCAGGAAGTAAAATATTAAACTCAAAACCTTTTTTTTTAGGAAATTTTAAAAGAATCAACAGTTACTTTTGAATTTTAAACAAATTCACCAAAAAATATTAGATTAATTTAGCCATTGGAAAAGACACAACGGAGACATGTTAGTTACCGTGTGATTTTCCGCTAAAAGAAAAGTAAAACGAAAAGAAGAAAAAGTTGTGGGTGTTGGCTCGGTACAGCATTCGCACCGTTGGACGCCGCAGTTGAGTGACGGGCTGCTATGCTAGGTCAATTCCCCGATAGAGAGCCTTGTGTGAAAGTAGTAATTAGTGATTAGAAGATGAAGAGCAGAGTGGAGGAGAGGCCCTGATGAGGCGTATTCAAAGATCCGTGCAGCGGGGAGGATGGGCACGATCGATGCAAGACAAAGTTCCCCGCCGAGTTAAAAGCAGGACTCAAATCAACAACCTACCCAGGACATCCAGCTTTTTAGCAGGTCCAAGCTCTACTGCTGGAGCTCTGATAAGCCCCGGCCGCTGTGAGGGGCACCACTGACTAGAGGCAGTGCTTAAAAGGCGCGAAATGTCTTCAAGGAACTTTCACAGATGACGGAGAAAAGGGGAGGAAAGATGGCAGGATATTTTTAGTGTTGCATCTGAAAAAATGATCGTGTCTCGAATAATTTCTCAGAATAAGATAAGAGTGATCCTGTTGCCCCTTCGACAATAGTTTTGGTTTCGCTGTTGGATGTATTTGTGGATTTTACGGTTTGCAGAATAAAAAAAAAGAATCAAGTCAAAGTCAGAATGGTTCATGCCAGAATGGTGTTGATAGTGTATATTCTGTAAAGATTGTTTCTATTTGATTATTATTATTTTTTCTTTATCTTATTTATCTATTTTAATTTTTTTGCATGCTCTTGGCATCCAGTGTGGGCAGCAAAGTAAGAATTTCATTGTACAGGGAAACGTGTTTCTCTACAGTGCATATGACAATAAAAGCTTTGAATCTTTAAATCTTTGAAGCCAGGTTTTAAGAGAAAGTGCCACTTCAGGCTCCTAGCAGGAGATCATTCAAAAAGCCATTTTAAATGAAATGGCTTGCAATAAAGAGACATTTTATCACTTCTCTTTTCTCTTTACACAATAGTTATACAAGAAGTAAGAGCAGTATTTTCACCCAATACTTTTTGATTGCACATAATTCATATTATTTATATGATTTGTATGAAGATTAAAATGTCTTTTCTTTCTTTTTCTTTTTTTTTTTTTGAAATGCCAACATTTTCACTTTATCATCATGTTTTCTTACTCGTTATATGCTAGAACAGGGGTCTCGAGCCTATAGCTTTGGGGCAAATTTGGTTTACTATATGTGCATTATAATAATAAAGGTACATTTTCTGCACTAAAACATGGATAATAATTTATGTTAATCTGTCAGTCAAGAAACACAATGAGTGAAGCACTAAACTGACCAATGAGCTCCTTCGTTTTACATGTGCCACTGAAATAACAAATCTGATTGCACGGCTGTGTTTGGGTGTAGTGACCAGACTGATCTCCCTGTAAAAAAAAATACAGAGTTATATCATTCTGGACTTGCGAGGCAAATCACTTGTTATCTATGGAAATGAAAACTATGAACTTTTCAAAGTACAGATCACAAATTGCTGCAATTAAACCAAATTTAATAGTACAGAAAACTTGTGACACCGTAATCACGACTTGACAGCGTTACCGGCTTACATTTACCTCCTCAAACTAGCGATCCTTCTAACCAAGTGACACTTTGATTGTCTCTGGGCTGCAGATCTGTTTGTGTTGTCTGTGATGGTGGTAATTATTTGAAAGTCTCATCACAGAAACAAAGCGAGCGGTGATTGAGAGAGCACTGCATAATACCCAGCTTTATCTCAGCTCCAAAACTATCAGAGCGAAAACCTGTTGTATGAACCATGGGGCCCGGGCCAAGTCCACTCACCAATGTGCATCAGAGGAGAGTCGGGGCACACTATGCACGCCCCCTGTGTGTGAGATACAGGGCTCTTGGTTTAGGAGCTGCACCTTGCTTCAATTAGTCACACAGGGAGGTTTTAGTGCTAGTGTTTTTGTTGGAGAAATGCACTGGATAAGCAGTACAATGACAAGATAACTCCTTAACTTCAGCTAAGCGCTAAAGAGGTCACCCCGTTTAAACCCCGTGGAATGGTATAATATGAAATTCACTTTTTTCACTACTAAACTGTGGATTTGGTGTTTAAATAATGTTATCTAAAGTTCCTAATCATTTTCATGGCAAATGAAGTGCAAAAAGGTTCCTTTTTTAAAGGTCCCATGGCATGACATTTTCACTTTCTGAGGTTTTTGAACGTTAATGTGAGCTCCCCTACCCTGTTTAGCCCCCCCCCCCCCATGGTTAAAAGTTGAGAAATGTCTAAACTGAGCATTTGCGATCCTTTTCTGCGTTACAAAAAATCGGAGCTCAAACGGGCGATTTTGAACAAGGCACCTTATTGACGTCAGATCGAAAAAAGAAATGCAAATGCAGTTCCACCCCCGTCTCTCTGTACTCAGCGTCTCTGTAAATCACGCCCAGAGAGTTTGGACTGCGAATGCGCTAGGCAATGCAAAATGCGTTTTTTTATTTGCCTGGAGGCACGTCCGAGTGTTTCTAGGCTCGGAAGTCCTTTATCTGAGCCTCTGGACCTTTGAACAGCAGTGGTTTAATTTTATTTTCTGTGGAAATGTGTTTATTTTTCAATGGAACGCTTCAAATCTCTCCCCCTGTGCAAAAACAAGGAAATGGATCAGCTGAGAGCTCAGAGCCCAGAGCGGAGAGTTTGGCCACGCCCCCACCCTCTACTATAGGCCAGCTCTTTTCTCCTCATTTGCATTCAAGCAACAACGCCCATTATGCAGTGTGCAGAGAGAGAAAAATTACTCTTTCTCATCTTATCTCTGTTTCTCATGCACTGAGTGTTGATTTTGAAGAAGGATTCATTTACAGTATTAGGGAACCATTAAGGAGCCATATAAAAGCATCAAGAAGTACCATGTCATGGGATCTTTAATATTTCTGGTCTAAAACGCCTAAAGCTAAGTTTGTACTACCTTCAGTAGTTGGTGACATCATCCAAGACTGCCCAGATATATCCAGGTGCTTCTGCAGGCGGAGTTTGAAGTGTGGATCCCTGTTAGACTGAACAGTGTTCTTTTTGCCTCCAGACCCTGCCCCTGTTACACTTTTTTCTGATTTAACACACAAACCTGGAGTTGTGGTTTGTTTCATTCACACATGTTCTGCATATTTAGGCTGAGTTCTTCACTCAAACAGAAAACATTCTGTTCCTCCTTGTGATGTCATGTGGTAAACAAAGAAATGCTCCACTGTGTTTTTAAAGTCCATACACTCTATAGAATCATTTGATGATTTCAGCTCTGCAATTGCTCAGTCTATACTGAACTAAATAAAGGTAGCCGTCAACATGAAAACTACCGCTTCATGACATCACAAGGTGGAACAGAGCATATTGAGCTTTGTAAATGTAGATAGCCTAATAATAAAGGGTTACTCAAACATGTGAATGAAACAAAACACAACTCTGGTTATGTTTTTGATGAGCTAACAGCATTATAACATGACTTGAAAGTTCCCAAGAATCCCTTTTGTGTAATATGGAACCTTTAAATGATGATGATATAATGTTATATAATGATATAATATTTAGTCTGTAGTGGTATAAAAATGTCTGGCTTTTTTCTCCTTATTGTTCACCTCACTACAATGCAAAGAGTTGATATAACAGCAGTTTATGTTACATTTAGGGTCATGTAGCTTTGGTAGCATTTTTTTTGATAATGTTAAAGGTATTTGGGAATTTAAATTTAATACACCTTCAAATCCAGACAGGACGTTGTGCAGGAGGCCCACTCTGTCTTCTACAGCAGTCGATGGACACCTGACACCTGAGACCTAGCAGCTTTAGAAGAAGTCATTATGTCACTCTGGTTTAAATCAATGCACAAGCCTGGCAGTCTGGAGAGGGACACAAGCCAGTCGTGAACGCTAGGGCACAGGTTAATCTCCGTTATGCTCATTTTGCGAGGATCAAATTTAACTTTTCAACTCTTTAGGTAACTGGAGAATGCAGACAGCTAGCTAGGTATTGGAATCTTGCAAGGGTGACACAAAGTTTGCCCCATTAACTTAAAACATATTGGCAAAGACTTCAACTAGATACTCATTGCTCAATGATCTGAGAAAGTGTCGGCCACTGTTCTTCAAGTTAACTAGTGATATTGAAAGGTGGGTCAAATGCAGAGAATGCATATCCCAAAGATGTCTATAATATAGGGCTGCACAATATATATTAATATAATCGCAATAAAAAATAAAATACATTAAAAAAAGCCTTAAAATGTGAAGAACAGAACTCCATTTTAAACGGTTTGCGTTCTAAGTTATTCCTCACTAAGATGTGTTTGTTCCCGTGCCCACATCCCCCAATGTGTCTTCTGAGTACTTTGCAAATGTTATTGTGGTTTTAAAAACATGTAACTTTAATAATAAAAGATAAAAAAAAAAAAATCTGTGGAAAATCCCTCCAGCGTATCCACCAGCGTTTGACCAGAACTGAAGAAGCAGTTTGGATTAGCTGCGAAACGTATTCAACCAAATACATTTTTGTCCAGCTAACAAACTGAATTTCTCCTTTGCCATTCCTCACAAAGAGAGGATATTATGCAAAGTCATCCATGCATGCTTGAGTAATTTAGTGATCTCTGAATTTAGTGATTTAGTGATCCCTATTCAAACCCTCCTTACTGTTAGCAGTTAAAGGAAAAGTAACGTTTTTTACAATTTGAGCCTTATTTCGGTAATAAAACAAGTTGTTTTACTCACCCATAGCACTTTGGTGTCATATGAAGGATTTCCGGAGATGTTTTAGATTAGCGTTAGGCTAACGCCGTTAGGCTAACGCCATTAGCCTAGCGCGACTTATAGCCATAGCTCGGGGCATTCCCCGAGCATGTAATATGCCCGTGCGGGCTCCAAATAACACAAACTTTAGCACTTTTCAAATCATAGAAGCTCGATGTCTTTAGTCTATGATTTCGTTTGGTCAAAAGTGGCCTGTAATCCGAGATTTAGCCATAGTTTCGAGTAGATGAGGACGCCAGTGCGCATGCGCGGACTGTGCTCTCAGCTCCCGGGACCCAAACATGGAACGCAAAGCTGTAAACTATGGATAAATCTCGGATTACAGGCCACTTTTGATTCAAACGAAATCGTAGACTAAAGACATCGAGCTTCTATGATTTGAAAAGTGCTAAAGTTTGTGTTATTTGGAGCCCGCACGGGGCATATTACATGCTCGGGGAATGCCCCGAGCTATGGCTATAAGTCGTGCTAGGCTAACGGCGTTAATCTAAAACATCTCCGGAAATCCTCCATATGACACCAAAGTGATATGGGTGAGTAAAACAACTTGTTTTATTACCGAAATAAGGCTCAAATTGTAAAAAAAAAACCTTACTTTTCCTTTAAGGTTTGTCCAAAGTTTAGAACACAAGCTTACATCATCTATACTCCCCCCATAAGTACACAAAAGCATGATACATATCTGTACACATAAGAACTTAACAAACCTGATGATATGTGCTGTAGTTAAATTAGTGCATGCTTGTGATAGCGCTCTGAAGGGGGGGTGACGTTGTGCAGAGAGCAAAGGTGAGGAGGGACTCAGAAAGTTGAAAATGCAATTTATAAAACATATTTTCGGCAAATATGGCATTTTCAAAGCAATACAAGGAAACATGGTGATTTAAATATGTTATGTGTTAATACCCCCATAGAAGTAAAAGTATAACCTCTTCAACCTTCATTAAAGTGAACTTGCCGGACCCATCATTCAAATATTTCTGAAGGTTTTTCTGTACAGCCTTTTTGTCATTAAGTAAACGTAAATTGAGAAGAATTTGCTTAGAATTTTTAAGTGAATAGAACTTGTGAAGAATATGTGTATTTGGCCGTGATGTGCTCCCCTAGCCCAGCTCTTGCAGGTCAAATGAATAAAGACTAATCTTTTTCAATAATACTGTCTATTTTTTCAACCCTATTATAAGTAAATTGCTAAAATGCTACAAGGCCATATTGTACATTAAATTCAGGGCCAGGCAAGGAATTGAGATGATAACAATAACATAATGGAGGATGTAATTGCTACTAATTTTCTTATTTAAGCAGTGCCCTATTCAACCGCGCAAATTGCGTTGTCAATGCAATGTCCTAAATGGTAAAGGCTTTATTATTTTGAGTCTAGAATTATGGAGCTTTTAGATACAGAAGAAAATACTGTATATATTAAAATGTTAAAATAATAATAATAATAATAATAATAATAATAGTGCTATATGGTTGCTTATCTATGACCTGTAGGTATAAAACAAATCCACTCTCAATGCCAGTGTAGTGAGTTAATAAGGTAGATTCTATGGCGAAGAATAGATCGTAAAACTTAAAAGAAGTCATATTCTGCTATATCGTTATAGTCCATGATGCCCATGGAGCTTTATGTAATCATTTGGACACTTAAAATCTCAATATTCATCTAAAATCATCTCCGGTTTTCCCCATTAACACAAAAACAAACATGCACCATAGGTAAAAAATCCTGCAGCTGAGGTCTTGACCAAGCACAGCAATAACATCATGGAGATGAGTCCCCGGCCGCCTGAACGATGTGCTGCCCACTGCTCCTGAAAGGATGGGTCAAACGCAGAGAAATAATTTCCCTACAGTGATACATAATAATAATAAAAAAATAAAATAAAAAAGTATACCTTAACCTTATTGTTTCTAAAGATATGCAGTAAACATGCTTAAATAGAACACTGGTTTAATTCTATACATTTCATGAATTTGACATATACACCACTGTGAGTTTCTATCATTCGCAAGCCAGAAGTAATGCTGGTGCAATGTTAGCATGCTAGTTGTTTGCTTCACCATGATGGCAAATCTGTGTTCTGGCATCTGAAAGTTGTGAAAAGCACGCATACACTCATCACCGTAAGTGTGATGTCTGACGATGTTAGTAATGTGTAACTTTTATCAAAATTCAGGTACAGCACTTTTAAATATTTCTTTAAAGGTCCCATGGCATGAAATTTTCACTTTCTGAGGTTTTTGAACGTTAATGTGAGCTCCCCTACCCTGTTTAGCCCCCCCCATGGTTAAAAGTTGCCAAATGTCTAAACTGAGCATTTGCGATCCTTTTCTGCGTTAGAAAAAATCGGAGCTCAAACGGGCGATTTTGAACAAGGCACCTTATTGACGTCAGATCGAAAAAAGAAATGCAAATGCAGTTCCACCCCCGTCTGTCTGAACTCAGCGTCTCTGTAAATCACGCCCAGAGAGTTTGGACTGCGAATGCGCTAGGCAATGCGAAATGCGTTTTTTTATTTGCCTGGAGGCACGTCCGAGTGTTTCTAGGCTCGGAAGTCCTTTATCTGAGCCTCTGGACCTTTGAACAGCAGTGGTTTAATTTTATTTTCTGTGGAAATGTGTTTATTTTTCAATGGAACGCTTCAAATCCCCCCCCCCCCCCCCGTGCAAAAACACGGAAATGGATCAGCTGAGAGCTCAGAGCCGAGAGCGGAGAGTTTGGCCACGCCCCCACCCTCTACTATAGGCCATCTCTTTTCTCCTCATTTGCATTCAAGCAACAACGCCCAGAATAAAGAGTTTGAGAGAGATATTTATGACTCTTTCTCATCTTATCTCTGTTTCTCATGCACTGAGTGTTGATTTTGAAGAAGGATTCATTTACAGTATTAGGGAACCATTAAGGAGCCATATAAAAGCATCAAGAAGTACCATGTCATGGGATCTTTAACATAACCAACCTGTTAATGCTTGAAGTAAAATATTGATTTTTACTGAAAATAATTATGATTTAAATGTATTCACAATTACAAAAATCCAATTAGGAAACAGAAAGGGTTCCTCATTTTCCTTATTTTGGGGTTGCCAGATTCTACAACTAAAACCAGCCTGCAATCAGTTTAGGCTCATGTTACAAATCTTGCATTCATTAGTGGTTACATTTTCCACAAGAGGGCTATTTCATACTTTGGTCCACAATGTTCACTAACCCCTCTCCAACTTTCTATATGTATTTTCTCAGCTCAGAATAAATTTGCAGTGTATGTCTTTTCCATATGGGGTTAGGTTCACGCCAAAAAACACACACCTCCGGACGACCTTACATGTCCTGAATAGGAGTCGGTCTATTTGGGACATTATCCGTTCTGAACCACTGACGCTACATCTCCTATACAACGTGCTGGAGCTTTGTGTTTCACAGCTGCACTGACAGAATACAGGAAATCTATTACGTCGGCCATTTTCTCTTACGCTCCCTGTGTTCGTCTGTCACTATAATAAAGATTGATTTTACACATTGTTTTTACAATGTTAACAGATTTTTATTTTTTTTCACTTTGAGAATGAGCCGAGGTATACACTGCAAAAAGTATCTCCATGTTAACATTACTAGACTGAATGAATGATTTTTTTTTATTTTTTAGTATTTTTTTTCTCCAAATTATTAAGTTGGTAAGTTAATAATGTAAACTAGTTTAAAAGTACTGTATACATTACTTTAATGGCATTTTTTGTTGCAAGTAGAAATGTATTCATTTAAAAAGTCAGATATTTAAATCTATAACTAAATCAATATAATAATTATATATATATATTTTAATTACTTACAGAGTTAACACATTTTATCTATAGTCCAAACAACTCAAAACGTGTATACAACCACTAATTAAAAAAAAAAAAAAACAAGGTCAAAATTGTCAGAACTAGTTAAATAATTAAAGTCATTTCACCACATGTTATTTTGACAGTGTAGGTGGGATCACAGAAACAGGGGGGTAATTTTAATTGGTGTACAGTTGTTGTTTTTTTCTTTTTATGTGTATACCTTCACTGATTCTCAAAAAATAATTTTACAAAATGCATAATTCAAATCTAAATCCAAATAGTCAAAACTAGGTAAATAAAGAAATATTCCACGCACGTTATTTAACCTCCTGTTATTTTTACAGTGTAGGCGGGGTCATAGCCGTAGTGTGGGGAGGTTGCTGGAACGGTCACATGGGATTTGATTGACAGTTACAAAAGTGGAAAAACACAGCGAACGGAACAGAACAGGCTCGGATCATGTGTTGTCTGGTACGCCATTATGTCAGTGTGTCAAAAGCAGCGAGTGCCGCGGGTATAAGCCGTGCCAATCAAAACATACATGTTCCTGTGTGTGTGTTTGTGTATGTGTGTGTGTGTGTGTGTGTGTGTCAATCAGGAAATCCCACAGAAAGATGAACTGTATAATGTAAAAAAAAAAAAAATACACGGTCTAACATCATGGGAGAAGGTCAGGCCGGACAAAGGTATACATTGTAAAACAAAACAAAACAAAAAGAATGAAATAAGGATATCGCTTTGAGAAGTTCAGACTAGTGTTGTCACGATACAGAAATTTCAAACTTGATTTGGCTGCTAAGGAATCGACTTGATACTTAATACTGTTTACAATACCACAATGATAATAAAACACTTTCTTTCGACAACAGAATGTGATTTTCAACATTAAATCATAGTACTTTCTTTTACATTACCATTCTGTTCTTACAGCTGTGTAATCTCTCCATAGTGGTACATACTAGTCTGTTACAGATCAAAATCATTATTAAGCTCTACAGGAAAGGTTCATTCCGGTCTTGTGAATGTGACTTTTTTAAAGTCAAAGTCAGCTTTATTGTCAAAAACCATATGTACAAGTTGCACACACAGGATTTGAAATTGCAGCGCTCCTTAGGCCCACAGTGAACATAAAACATCTGATAAACAAGACAATAAACACCATGACTAAAACATCACATTTACCCATAGAAAAAGTACAATAGACTTGTATATAATGCAAATAGGTAAAACACACAATATGTCGCGTAATAAAGCTCATATGGTGTCATTTAAGCAGCAGTGTCAGTATCAATTAGTATCGATCCTTACTCAAATAAGTATCTAGTTTTGATACAAGTTTTAGCATTGATTAGTTTCTGATACTTTTAACAACCCTAGATCAGACGATGGTTAAGATCTACTGCAGTTTTTATGTATTTTTCATAACACGTCAACAAGTAAAACGAAAAAAAAAAAAAAAAAAAAAGTGTATATACAGGGGGTCCTCGGTTTACGACGTTTCGCGTGCCCCCATTAAAAAATATATATATATATTACGCGTCATTCCGTCTTACGCGGTTTAGCGTGGTAAGAGATGTAAACAAACGCGAACGGCGCGCGGCGCACGGCGGAAGAATACGCTCTGTTGTGGTTGTAGGGCAGAGAAGACGGCCTCGTGTGCGTGCCCAATGTGGGCGGAAGTACCTGATGTGGGCTCTGATCTGCTCCTATGAAAGCGGCAGTGATAACCAAGCAGCGTAGTGGTCTAATTATTGAGATGGAAAGGTTATTGGTGCTTTGGTTGGAAGATCAAAGTCAAAATCCAAAATATATATATATATATATAAAGTCAATCAAAAAGCAGAAATACAAGTCAGTATTTCTCTGTGTGTTCAAAAACTGGGTCAAACAGTATGTAACTTTTCTGACTGTGGGTTTATCGTCCAATACATGAAAATTATATTGTTTTTACCAGTATGATGCGTGAAGAGTCCCTGAAGAGTCATCCAGGTAGAATCCATGATAAAAGAAGAAATTCAATTTGTCAACTGACAAAGTTTGTTTGGTCGAAAAGGCATGCTAATCTAGACGCCAGAGAAACAAAAGACAGAAACCAATAGGCGAGATAGTTTCGGAAAGTAGTTAGCCAGTTAGCTCCTCCCTGCAGCGAGATATAAGCAAGTGTCTTACCAGCACTCTAACCAGAACTGACGAATGAGCGGCGAAACGTTTTCGACCAAACAAACTTTGTCCAGTTGACAAATTGAATTTCTTCTTTTATCATTTTTGACCAGTAATTACATCACCATAGAAATTTCCTTGAAAATACAGTATGAATCGAAAGCTGTACTATTGACTAATGCACATTTTCAACCTGTTTTGTTTCATTTATTTTAAATTATGCCCTAAGATGGATTTTTTTTTTATATATATAACAGTCCACTTTTTATTTTTTATTTTTTGTCACATATAAACTGCTTCACAACTTAATGCACAGGGAGAGCACAAGCTACTGTTAGAAATTTGTAGGGAGATTTTTTTACACGGCATGAAAACCATTCTCACCATATTCACAGAAACACACAATCCTATGAACACACACTCGCCTTTGGCCACAGATCTCCAAATCCTGCACCATCTGAGCTGCTCTCGTAATTGCCTGGTTCATTCTGGGAATCAATGACCTTTAAGGGAAAAAAACACCAGCTCCACTCTCCCCCCCCTCTCTCCTCCTCCTTCTTTTCCTCTTTCTCCCTACTTACCCCTCTGAGGACTTTAAAATATGTAACTCAGACGCAAAGTAAAATGAGGAAAAATGCTTTGACAGGTTTGAAAATGCACCGACCCGAAAAGATGAAAAAACCCATACCACCCACAGCAATGGAGAGGAGTTTATCCCTTCTTATGTATTCAGAAAGTGTAGCCATCCTACATCCACAATATGCATTATCAAGGAGAAGGTAGAACTTGCATTTAAGGATTCAGTGTATAACTTTTTTGCTTAACTTTCTGTGGTCTGGTCTCCACAGACACAGAGGTGGTAACTAGAATACTCCACAGTATGGCATTAGACTTAACTGTCCCCAAAGGGAAATTCATTTTCACGCACACAGAGCCTGTTCGACACACACCGCAGCAAAACAACAAACACAGACACATTACAATAAGCGTTACAGCACACTCAGCGGGGCCTGGTGTTCAAAAATGTGACCGCTGGGGGGATCAGGCTTCTGCCAAAGTGGGCCCTCCTGCATTAACTTAGGTCCTATATCAAGCAAAATTGACTCTTGTGAGCTTTAAGTCATGTTAGAATGGTACTACCTCCTCAAAAACACACCAGGAGTTTGTGTGTGTTTCACTCACACATGTTTGAGTACATCTGAGTCACTTTATTGTAGTGATATTATATATTACTACACTGGAGTCACTTTAACTGCTGTTTATTCACTGCTCAGAAGACATTTATTGTGCAGCGTTCCTGTGCCTTTTAAAGGTCCCATGGCATGAAATTTTCACTTTCTGAGGTTTTTGAACGTTAATGTGAGCTCCCCTACCCTGTTTAGGGGCCCCCCCATGGTTAAAAGTTGCGAAATGTCTAAACTGAGCATTTGCGATCCTTTTCTGCGTTACAAAAAAACGGAGCTCAAACGGGCGATTTTGAACAAGGCACCTTATTGACGTCAGATCGAAAAACGAAATGCAAATGCAGTTCCACCCCCGTCTGTCTGTACTCAGCGTCTCTGTAAATCACGCCCAGAGTTTGGACTGCGAATGCGCTAGGCAATGCGAAATGCGTTTTTTTTATTTGCCTGGAGGCACGTCCGAGTGTTTCTAGGCTCGGAAGTCCTTTATCTGAGCCTCTGGACCTTTGAACAGCAGTGGTTTAATTTTATTTTATGTGGAAATGTGTTTATTTTTCAATGGAACGCTTCAAATCTCTCCCCCCGTGCAAAATCGCGGAAATGGATCAGCTGAGAGCTCAGAGCCGAGAGCGGAGAGTTTGGCCACGCCCCCACCCTCTACTATAGGCCATCTCTTTTCTCCTCATTTGCATTCAAGCAACAACGCCCATTATGGAGTGTTCAGAGAGAGATATTTATGACTGTTTCTCATCTTATCTCTGTTTCTCATGCACTGAGTGTTGATTTTGAAGAAGGATTCATTTACAGTATTAGGGAACCATTAAGGAGCCATATAAAAGCATCAAGAAGTACAATGTCATGGGATCTTTAATTTTGATGCATGCTCATATTTTCCAACTGTTTCTGAAACTTGCGTTGTGACACTGCAATTTCCCCATTGTGGGACAAATAAAGGATTATCTTATCTTATCTGTCAGTCTACATCTCTAAATGCTCCACCTTGTGATGTCATCTAGTGGTAGTTTTCAAGTTAGCTGCTACGTTTTACCTTTTGTTTAGTAGAAATTGGCAATTCCTGACTGAAATTATTCAAATGAATTAAAAACACAGTGGTATGTGTTTGTATTAGCACATGACATCATGAGTGTTCTCTGTATGAGAGAATAACTCCACTAAATAGGCAGGGTTTGTGTGCTAAAAATATGTGAATGAAACACGACTCGACTTGTGTAATACGGGCCCTTTAAACTATCTCCACGAAGACAAGCAAGTGACATAACCAAGTCACGTTACAGCTCAGATCTGTGAAGAGAAGACTCTACTCACAGTAATGTATGTTTTCCATTAAAAACACCAGTCATTGAATTAATGATGTGGAACATTTAAAGCAAAGCAATACAGTTTTCAGGGAGATACTCTTTTCAGTGAGAAAAGTTACAGTTCTTTTTGATTTTGACCCAGTTTTTGTCTGAAAAAAAAAGATTCATATTTGGGCTTTTCGACTGAACTTTACATTTCAAACCTGAAATGAAAAAGTGGGTCATACTGAAATGATAAAGGAGAAAAGTGGAACAAGTGGAGCATAGATGGCCCAGGAAAACCACTTTTATTCCATATAGTCAATTGTGCACACAGCAATTTGTGGGGAGAAAAAAAAAAAAGAAAGAGAGAGAGAGTCTGAATTATGCCTACTTTACTTTTTGTTTTATTTGATATTATTATTATTATTATTATTATTATTATTATTATTATTATTATTATTATTATTATTATTATTATTATTATTTTGTTCCCTTTTCAGAAACATAGTGGAGGTGAGTGGTGAACAGAGGTGCAGTTTTTAAAGGGTGTTTTACAAGTTTTGACCTTAAAGGTCCCATGACATGGTACTTCTTGATGCTTTTATATGGCTCCTTAATGGTTCCCTAATACTGTAAATGAATCCTTCTTCAAAATCAACACTCAGTGCATGAGAAACAGAGATACGATGAGAAAGAGTAATTTTTCTCTCTCTGAACACTCCATAATGGGCGTTGTTGCTTGAATGCAAATGAGGAGAAAAGAGCTGGCCTATAGTAGAGGATGGGGGCGTGGCCAAACTCTGAGCGCTCAGCTGATCCATTTCCTTGTTTTTGCACGGGGGGAGAGATTTGAAGCGTTCCATTGAAAAATAAACAAATTTCCACAGAAAATAAAATTAAACCACTGCTGTTCAAAGGTCCAGAGGCTCAGATAAAGGACTTCCGAGCCTAGAAACACTCGGACGTGCCTCCAGGCAAAGAAAAAAAACACATTTCGCATTGCCTAGCGCATTCGCAGTCCAAACTCTCTGGGCGTGAATTACAGAGACGCTGAGTACAGACAGACGGGGGTGGAACTGCATTTGCATTTCTTTTTTCAATCTGACGTCAAAAAAGTGCCTTGTTCAAAATCGCCCGTTTGAGCTCTGATTTTTTGTAACGCAGAAAAGGATCGCAAATGCTCAGTTTAGACATTTCGCAACTTTTAACCATTTAGGGGGACCTAAACAGGGTAGGGGAGCTCACAGTAACGTTCAAAAACCTCAGAAAGTGAAAATTTCATGCCATGGGACCTTTAAAATGTGGAATACTAATGTCAAATGTGATATATGTTTAAAAAAAAAAAAAAAACGGTTACTGTTTTGACTAAAATGTTCCACAGTATAGCTTTTAACTTTTAATCTATCATCATGGAAACAAGCAGATAATCCACCATATACAGTACATATACAGTACAAAGTTACAGGATGGAACTCTGGAGAGGCGACCTTATTCAGTAGGCTGCATGTTCTTCAAGGTGGTTTTGAAAAATAAAAATAATTTAAAGAGCTCATATTATACTATTATTATTATTATTATTATTATTATTATTATTATTATTATTATTATTATTATTATTATTATTATTATTATTTTATGCTCTATATTCTAATGTTATTTCCAGTTGAATGAAGTATGTTTTTGATGAGTTATCAGCATTGTAATATGGCTTCAACCTCATAAGCTCATTTTGCGTAATATAGGATCTTTAATAAATACAAGATGGATAAGTTTACTCCCATATTGTGTCACATTCTAAGGAAAGCAAAGTATCACAATCTATTACAACATTTAAGCCTACAAATCCAGGCTTAATACAAACTCGCCCATGTTATTTTGCTGTGACTAAACATTTCCAATGTCTATCATTAAGAAAATACCCAGGAAGCGTCTTTAGCATGTGCCAATCTGGACTAAACCGGGGCATCTGGATTGAGTTTGGGGTATTAATGAGTAACTGGAGGGGGTGATTCATGCGTGTGTTGTTTTTTCTTTCTTCTCTTTTTGGTTTTAAAGGATAAGGTTTGGCCGCACCACAGAACGGAGCCCGTGCCAGGATCCTAAATTCGCTGTGGCGTACCCTCCAGCGAACTGTTTGTATTCCAAAATTTTCTCTCCTCGCGAATGAAAGTGTCCACCAAAGAAAAATGCATTTGCCTCATGTTGAAATCTAGTCACCATTCAATAAGAAAGGATTGTAGCTAAAAGGGCCAGTAAATTACTTCCTTTATGCCTTTGAGCAAACTGTGTCTTGCTTCAGTATAGATTAGTGATAGGATTTTCGGCTCTTTCATGGGATCTGAATCTTTTGAATCTGTTCATTTCAAAGAGCCGTTCAAAAGACTGCCTCTTTTACTGTTTGTTTATATGATAGGAGACAATGTAAGAAGTCATTTTATCTAAACTAATCAGAGAGAGAAAGGACCAAAGTTCAGAAATGGTTCGAACTGAATGAGTGTATTTATTATACATGAAATAAATTAAATGTTGCACAATAATAATAATTTAAACTGATATTATGATGCCAGATTTGTTTTTGTTTTTTAATGCAAAAACTTTTCACCTGTGTCCCCTGCTCTGCTTTTGTACTAATTCTTGAGTTGATGAGGTCAAAAATGCATAAAATAAAAAAATGAAATCTGATTCCAACAGTTCAAATTAAGGAGCCATTCGAAAGAGCCAGTTTGTTCACGAATGCAACATCACTCATGTAGATATATTCTATAAATAGCTCTTAAAGATCCCATGACATGGTACTTCTTGATGCTTTTATATGGCTCCTTAATGGTTCCCTAATACTGTAAATGAATCCTTCTTCAAAATCAATACTCTGAGATGAGAAAGAGTAATTTTTCTCTCTCTGAACACTCCATTATGGGCGTTGTTGCTTGAATGCAAATGAGGAGAAAAGAGCTGGCCTATAGTAGAGGGTGGGGGCATGGCCAAACTCTCCGCTCTCAGCTCCGAGCCCTCAGCTGATCCATTTCCGTGTTTTTGCCCGGGGGGAGAGATTTGAAGCGTTCCATTGAAAAATAAACACATTTCCACAGAAAATAAAATTAAACCACTGCTGTTCAAAAGTCCAGAGGCTCAGATAAAGGACTTCCGAGCCTAGAAACACTCGGACGTGCCTCCAGGCAAATAAAAAAACGCATTTCGCATTGCCTAGCGCATTCGCAGTCCAAACTCTCTGGGCGTGATTTACAGAGACGCTGAGTACAGACAGACGGGGGTGGAACTGCATTTGCATTTCTTTTTTTGATCTGATGTCAACAAGGTGCCTTGTTCAAAATCACCCGTTTGAGCTCCGATTTTTTGTAACGCAGAAAAGGATCGCAAATGCTCAGTTTAGACATTTCGCAACTTTTAACCATGGGGGTGGGGGGTGCTAAACAGGGTAGGGGAGCTCACATTAACGTTCAAAAACCTCAGAAAGTGAAAATTTCATGTCCACTGTATAATTGTCTCTGAGAGTTGTGAAAAGTGCTTATACACTCATCTTTGTGAATAATTAGGATGCTCAGAATGGATAAGGTAAATGAGCAATAACTTGGGACCAATGCAAACCGTTTAAAAAGAACAAGTTCCATTTTTCATACTTTTAAGAGAGTAAAAATCAGGTACAGGGCCTTTTAATTGCTTTTTATGTACAGCTATTTTGTTGAAGTTAAAAATGCATTAAAAAGGTAAAATAAAGCAAAAAAAAGAAGATAAAATGGTCGGCTTACTTAGACTTGACAAAGAAAGTGCTCTGTGATGTTAGTGTTGGATTGCTGTATACATATTGGCATAGCTACCATAGATTATTTTTGTGTATATAATATTTCATGCTGTGAATGAAGCTTTTATGCTTTTCCTATCAGTAAAGAGAAAATGAAATATAATTTACATGATTGGATATTCATAATTTGCATAATTCATAATATGATAACATTTGTTTTTACTTATACTAAGACACATTTAATTAACTTACTTTCTAATTGTAAAACTTTCAAAACAGAACTAAGTGTGGAATGAGAATGCAATTAAAATTAAAAAATAAAATTGTAATTTTTTTTTTTAGTTCAGAAGAAGAGGTGAGAACACTGTAAACTCACCCAAATTACAACTGTAAATTGGGTTATGTAATTTACCCTATTATAATACCAGACCATATAATACCAGTACATTTGACCAGTATTTTTTTTATCCTTTATTTATCACTGTAGGGAAATAATTTCACTGCATTTGACCCATCCTTCAGGAGGAGTGGGCAGCTCATCTTTCAGGTGCCCGGGGACCCATCTCCATGATCTTACTGCTTAGGCTTGGTCAGTACCTCAGCTGGAGGATTTTACCTATGGAGCATGTTTATGTGTTGATGGGGGAAACCAGAGTGCCCGGAGGAAACCCACCCAGACACGGGAACATGCAAACTCCACACAGAAAGGCCCGAGCAACCCGTGAGGCATGAGTGCTAGCCACTCAGCCACTGTGCCACCCATTTATTTTTGTTAGTTATAAAGTAAAACAGAAAATAAAATGAAGGAACCTTTTACTATTGTAAATTCTGTCCTCACAACTATATAAGAATGTAATATTTTTAAGTCCTGAATACATAAAATACACAAATGTGGTACTATGTGTTTGATAAAAAGTTTTACTGTACAGTGATCCCTCGCTCTATCGTGTTTTTTTTTTTTCTTTTTTTTTTTTATAGTGTAACATTTTTTTAATAGTGTAACATTGTGTTCTGCATCCTGATTGGCTAAGAGACTAGATCAGGACTAAACGTGGACTAAACCAGGTCTAGACCAGGTCTAAACCAGGTCTAAACCTGGACTGGCCCTGGACTAAACCAGGACTGAACCAGGTCTAGACCGGGACTAAACCGGCACTAGACCAGGTCTAAACCAGGATTAAGTCACTCCGTGCGGCTCTTTGCTGGTTTCGTGCGGCTCTTGTGTTCGTTTGTGCATGTTCTGTTTGTGGCTCGGGCTGAGAGGACGCGTTCCAGGCGCCGCGGTTCGATCTCGTGCTCGCAGCCCCGGTGTACGCGCGGCGTCGCGCCGGTCACGTTGCTCTGTCATGGATTTGTCCACGATGAGGGGTGCATGTGTCGCGCACTTCTCCAAAGGGTTGGTGTGCGTCGCGTCCCGGGACGTGGCAGTGCTCCTCGCGCGTCCGGCGGGGCTTCCGGAGCCGTGTCTCCCCCCACGCGTCACTATTAATACATTTTGTTGAAAATCTATGAAAGTTTGAGTGTTTAAACGAGAGACAAATGTGAAAAAAGGTTAATTCCAGTCTGAAAAAAGCATATAATGTGTGTGGTGAGGCATTTACAGCCTTAAAACATGTAGAATAATTGTAAAAAGTTGTCCTACTTCGCGGATTTCTCTTATTGCGGGTTATTTCTGGAACCTAACCCCCGCGATAAACGAGGGATTACTGTACACCATTATACGCCCCTGGTAGCATAACGAACCCATGCATGTCCTATCTCAGAACTTATGTCAAATTGTAAACTCCAATGCAAAAAGTGAAAAGCTCTCCTCCCAAAAGTGTATCGCATCTTAATAGAAAAAGCATGTTGGACTGGAGGAAAATGGAGCATAAAATATATGTCAGATTTCACACATCCTGAGTTTAAAACAGAGCAGCCGGCCTGAGGGAGGGATACACTGCTCCCTGTTTATCTGATGGGCTCCAATCATACACAGGAAACCAATACAGACACACAGGAGAGAAGAGGGGGAAAAAGGGGAGATGGGGGTTAGAAAAAAGAGAGGGAGGTGACCTAAAAGGGGTGAGGAGAGAAGGGAGAGAGAAATGCGAGATAGGGAGAGACGGAAGATGCAGAGAAAGGAGGACAGAAAGGAGGACAGAGGAGTGTGAAATAGGGAAGGTGAGAGAAAAAGGGGGCAAGAGGGGAAGAGAGGTAGAGAGAGATTAGATAGCGGGGATGGAGAGAGGGAGAGAGAGAGATAACATGAGAGGGGAGATGGAGAAAGACAGGGAGATGGTGAAAGACAGGGAGAGAGAGAAGGAGGAGAGAAGGAGGAGAGAGAGACCAAGGCAGCTAGACGACACAGAGAGTAGGGAGGACAGAGGGAGAGAGAAGAGGATGAAGAGAGACAGAGAGGAGAAGCGAGACAGACAGGAGGAAGAGGAGGAAGACAGAAAAACAGGGAATAAATGAGGCAAGTGAAAAAAGAGGATTAGGCAGAGGGAAGGGGAGAGGGAAAAGAGGGAAAAAGAGAGACAGAGAAGAGAGAGAGAGAGGGGAGAAGAACAGACTAAGAAGAGCTAAAGAAGAATGAGGAGAGGGGTAGAAAGACAGAGAGAGGAGAGAGGAGGATGGAGAAGATGGAGGGGGGACAATAACAGATAGATTAAGATGGGGACACATTAGGGGACGAATGAATAAAAAGTCTCATTTGTCAAACCATGGGAGAAGTTAAACCCCACACTAAAGAGAAAGAGACAAGGGTAAGAGTGTGTGTGTGTGTGTGTGTGTGTCTTCAGTTGTGTTTTTACAGTCAAGCCAAAAATATGCATACTACTGAGCTCTTTAATAAATATATTTAAAACCTGAATTAAAAACCTGAAATGAGGGCTGAATTTCTAGTCTTATAGCGCAACCGTATCCGATTTAAAACATATTGTGCTTGTGTCTTTGCCTGGAAGAATCCATGACTCATCGCTGTACCAGCGAGTGAGTCTGGTAACGCTTGATCCACAGAATGCGCTGCGGTTGCGCGTAGACAGACAGCTAAGTGAACCAATCAGAGATTGCGCCATCTTGATTCAAAACTGAGGCGGAACTTCCGCTGCCTAAGAGTGACTTTGCGGGCAAAGGCGGGGGCACTGACGTCACCATCTTTGAACGAATCAGAATCGCGGAGTCCGTTTGTAACCGGAGGAGCGAGGGTGGATGGAGGGTGTCCAAATGGTATCGCGGTGTATAGCAAATACAGAGAGATATCATTTGGCTGGCCAGGTAACTTGTGTCTGCTTTATAGTCATAGCTTATGACAAACGGGGAACATTTTGTTATAATTTGGACATTTTAAATAATAAATTTCGATCCAAAACGATTTAATAAAAGAAACAATTTCACTGACATCCGTGTTAGAAAACTGCAGTGACCTATGGGATCTGAGCAGTACATAAATGTCTTCACAACAAAGAGCTGGGCAGTTGTTAGTACCTCCAATGGATAGCCGCAGATCTTTTTTCATTTGCCAAAGAATGACTAAGCGACGCTGCCAAATGTTATGCGTATCACAGATTAAGAAAATAAATTTAGAGAAGTACAAAGCAGGTACGTATTAAGATGACACGACGAATCACGTTAAATACAACTTCGAGAGGGTAAATAAGAAGGAAAAACAACTATAAATCCATGATCTGTTTCACAATTCACAATGATTAGGCTGTTACATACAGGGTGTATATTTACAGGCTTAACTATATGTTTATATTCAGTTGTGCTGACGCGTGAAAATAGCATCAGCGTGTTCTTACCTATGCAGTAACAGAGCAGGACTGAGAGCAGTACTGACAGACCCACGGCGCTCAGAGCCGTACACCTACAGGATAAAAGGAAAGAAAAACATTTAGTTACATAGACATTATAAGGCTTTTTTTTCTTCATATTTATCATTGAAACTTGGTGCAAATACATGAAACCAACACATAGTACTAAGGTATTAAAATGGTACTCTTACATTTAAAGGTCCCATATTACACTATTTTATGATATGTTATAATGTTGTTTCCTTATCAAAACATACCCAGAGTTGTGTTTTGTTTCATTTACACACGCACACACACAAATCCTGAGTTCTTATTTCAAACTACATTGCTTTTTTGTTTGTTTGTTTTTTAATTCCATACACCTTCACTAGAATCATTTGTAAAATTTCAGCCCTGGAATTGCTGATCTCTACTATACAAAAGTCACTTGAAAACTACCGCTTCATGACATCACAAATGGAACAAAGCATTCTGAGCTTTCTGAGATGTAGACAGACTAATAAAGAATGAGTTCTCAAACATGTATGAATGAAACAAAACACAACTCCCGGTATGTTTTTTGATGTGGTAACAACAACATTCTATCATGGCTTAAAGCTCACAAGAGTCAATTTGATGTAATATAGGACTTTAAAGGAAAAGTAACGTTTTTTTTTTACAATCTGAGCCTTCTTTCGGCAATAAAATAAGTAGTTTTACTCACCCATAGCAGTTTGGTGTCAATTGGAGCAGTATCGCAGAAGTTATGTTGGAGCCGTTCTGTTCTACTAATGATCCCGTATCCGTTAACATGGTGCTCGTATCATATGCTCGGGGCATTACTTTGCGCTCTCCAAATAACACAAACTTTAGCACTTTTCAAATCACAGAAGATCGCTGTGTCAGGGTAGACTTTTAGTGGATTCCAAAACGGCCTGAAACCCGATATCCAGCTATAGTTTCATTTGATGACGTCATCAGAGAGGACAGTGCGCATGCGTGAACTCAGCTGTTTTGTAAACACCGCTAGTCCGAAAGAAGCTAACACCGCTCTGAACTTTACTTTTCTGTTGCGATATCGGGTTTCAGGCCGTTTTGGAATCTACTAAAAGTCTACCCTGACACAGCGATCTTCTGTGATTTGAAAAGTGCTAAAGTTTGTGTTATTTGGACACCGCAAATCAGTGCCCCGAGCACTCACGCTAACGGATACGGGATCATTAGTAGAACAGAACGGCTCAACATAAGTTCTGCGATACTGCTCCAATTGACACCAAACTGCTATGGGTGAGTAAAACTACTTGTTTTATTGCCGAAAGAAGGCTCAGATTGTAAAAAAAAAACGTTAATTTTCCTTTAACTCTTTCTTTTTTTTTTTCTTGGAAGGCGATATTTTCAAGGTTTCTCACTGCAGCAGTTACAGAGAGAGATTAGACAATGTTTGAAAGCCAAAGCACCCTCACGCTCACTTCCTATTTGGAACGTGATGGCGAGCGGGTTAGCTATGTACATAATAGTCTACAGTTGAACCCGATCATTTCTATGACTGACTAAACCTCAAAGTACACTGTATTACAACACAAATCTGTATTTTAATAATACTCATTATAACTACCCCATCTGTATTAAGCATTATTGACCTATATAATGTTGTGATGTCGTGTGTAACCAAGAAACATTGAGCATGTACTTTCTGAATCCTCTCTGTATATAAAGCGAGTATGAATGCTTTCTGCAAAATGCAAACTAGTTCTTTAACCTTGGTGTGGAAAAATGGGCCAGAGCTGGTCATTACATTCAATACAGCATAGGCCTCTTACAAATAAGCAGCTATAGTGACAACAGCATTATTCAGAGCAGGCTGGTTCAGGTGATTGGTAGCCAAGCGGTCTATTGTACATACAAATGGACCACAGCCAATTCGGATACAGATGGTAAGATAGGCCGCTACTTTTACAACCACATTCATCAACGGGATGCAAACTAAGCATGAATTACAACTTGAAGAGCGCATGTCTCTTGCGTTGCTAGATGGCAATCTTTTAATAACAATATCCTTTGTTTTTATAATGGCCATTTTGTCCCTGTAAATTACAATAATGTTTTTAAATGAACCAATGAGCTATTTTAGTCAAGTTGATTTGAGTTAAAACAGGGAATAAATGGACAGAAAATAGTGATCTGATATTTCCACTCTAGTTACAGTTGTTTCGGGGCAGACTGGTGGAGATGTGGCTGGTATTGAAGAGGAAGAAGAAGAAGAAGACACGCTTTATTCATCCCCGTAGGGAAATTATTTCTCTGCATTTGACCCATCCTTCAGGAGCAGTGGGCAGCTCGTCTTTCAGGCGCCCGGGGACCCATCTCCATGATCTTATTGCTCGGCTTGGTCAGGACCTAAGCTGGAGGATTTTACCTTTTACCTGCACATTTGGTCTTTTCAAGCATTCATAATCTTGAAGGGTTCATATTACGCTTTTTCTGATATATGTTATAATGTTGTTTTTTCTATCAACATACCTAGAGTTGAGTTTTATTTCACGTTTAACATACAAACACCTCATATTTAGGGTGAATTCTTCTCTCAAATTGTAAAGAGGAAGTGCTCCACTGTGTTTTTTAACTCCATACAGTTTCACTAGAATCATTTGGATCATTTCAGCCCTGGAATTTCCAATCTCTGCTGTACAAAAGGTCAAAAGTAGATGCGAATTGCAAAATTACCACTACATGACATCACACAGTATAACAGAGCACTTTGACCTTTGGAGATGTAGACTAATAATCAACGATTACTCAAACATGTGTGAATGAAAAAAAACAAAAACAAAACACATCTCCAGGTATGTTTTGAAGAGGTAACAACATTCTAACATGCCTATAGCTCACAATAGTCAATTTTGTGTAATATAGCTCCTATAAAAATACCTGGATTGGCAAAAAGATAAAGAATTACATGTATAATGAATGCATGTTTTAGCTTTTGTAATGTTACAGCAAAGACAGAATATTGGAGTTAGAATGAATAGAGTAGCAGAATTTCTATAAGCTTCTGTTAGCTGATTTAGCTACAGTAGCCTGCTTTAAAATTTGTCTCACACTTTTGTTACTGTGCAGGAAAATTGGAAATGTGTGTCCATATTTCCCCCCCAAAAATGATTTACACTAAGATAATACTCCATCTACTGGACGCACTCCTTGGTCAAGTTCTGGATAAGATTTCCATATTCAAATTGAACAATGGGTCAAATGCAATATGGGCCCTTCCCCACATACTTCACTTTAAAGTTCGAGGCTACGTTTATACGGCGACGATCAAAACAGAAGACGCAAAAGTGGCGTCTCGTCTTCAATTTTGTATCCCCGTTTAGACGAGCATTCTCAACAGGAAATGTTTGTTTATACGAAGACGCAAAAGTGGACGCAAAAGCCAGCGAAGGGAGGCGCTGTAAATAACTGGACTTAAAAAAAAAAACAGCGTCAAGTTACATTTCTAACCACGACTGTACCGGAAAAGAGAAAGGTAAAACTTCAAAATAAAATGTTCTAGTTGCGTTTTAAATGAGTTCCGCTCCAAACATTTCAGTGACTTGTATTTTTGTTGACATGTTTTTGAATATTGTACTGAAAATAGTTACATTACAGGAGGATTACAGTGAATTAGAAAATATAAAATCACATCGGGTTTTACATTTGAAGTGCCTCATGCGGAAGTCGCTTGTCTTGGCGTCTGTGTGGCTGTGAGAGTGTGAGAAAGACTTGTACGGGAAGAAGAGAAAAGGCCGTAGATGTGTGTGGGTGCGATTTATACAATTGTTGAAATGACTCTTGTATGTTGACTAGAGCTGCCACATCCGTGGTATCAAGGTATGCCGCATCTATGTGACGTAAACGCGTACGCGACGTGAGCAGATCTGACCAGTTTTGCGTCTTGGGCAGTTTACACGGAAACGCTACAGTGGAGCGTATTTAACTTTTCCACTCTGGAGGGTGGTTTCAGATTTTTGCGTTTTTAGGCCCTAAAAATGCCGTCACCGTGTAAACGAAAGGCACTTCTGATAAAATATTTTGTCGTTTTTACCCGTAAGCGTTCTCATGTAAACAGGCCCTGAGTATACTTTTTTTTTTTTTACCAGATGTCTTTTAACCAAACAGCCAACTTCTTGGAAAAAAAAAAAAAGAGACAAGATTGCTGTTTCAAATTATTAATATTAGCAAACGTGTCTGGAACATATGGCCATAGGCAGATGAAGTAACACTGAATCAAATTGTCATCTTTTTGGCAAGAAAGCCCTTGAGATTGGATTTCTCGCTGAGCCCACAGGAGCTATAATTGAGTATCAAATCACATACATTTTGGAGCCTGTCAAATGAAAGACCTCTTTGCATACCATTTTCTTAATAAAAAAAATGTAATAAAAATAAAACATGTAAAAACAAAACAAAAGAATTGCGGCTTACAGCACTCTACTTCTCTGTTTTTCTTTGGAGAAAATCTATACTTTTCAGACACTGAGGAGTTAGCTGCGGTTTGAAATTAAGGGGTGCTGGAGGTGTCATTTTTGCAAAAACATACCCAGCAAAAAAAAAAAGTGTGGGGAAAAAAGAAATAAAAAAGAGAAAAGTCTAGTTTACTGCTTAAAATCAACGGAGTGCGAGAAGTCCAAGGCTGGCTCTTTGCACATGGCTGAAGGGATGTTTGGGGAGTTTAGTGAATAGGAAATAGGAAAGGGAGGATAGACAGATAAGAACAGACGAGTGGAGAGAGAGAAAGAGGAAGAGAGGAAGGCGGCTGACTGTGGTGTGAATTTAAGATATTTTTTAAGAAGAAAATGCGTCGCAGAGCTGAGGAATCATCGAACTGCAATGTTAAATTCATATCTATTGTAGTGATCAAAACAAAGGGCTGCATGGTATATGAATAAATATATGGTAATTACTATAGTATTTTAAGGGTACCAGCTACAGCTAAATACTACTATCATACCACCACCACCACCACCACTACTACTACTACTACTACTACTACTACTACTACTACTACTACTACTACTACTACTACTACTACTACTACTACTGCTACTACTACTCAGGTCTGTACTGGGACAAAAAAATGGCCCTGGCATTTTTGGCTTAGACCGGCCCCTCATAATTAGTCCTGGTTTAGTCCTGATTTAGACCTGATTAGTCCTGGTTTAGTCCTAGTTCAGTCCTGATTTAGTCCTGGTTTAGTCCTGGTTCAGACCTGATTTAGTCCTGATTTAGATGTAATTAGTCCTGGTTTAGTCCTGGTTCAGACCTGTTTTAGTCCTGATTTAGACCTGATTAGTCCTGGTTCAATCCTGATTTAGTCCTGGTTTAGTCCTGGTTCAGACCTGTTTTAGTCCTGATTTAGATGTAATTAGTCCTGGTTTAGTCCTGGTTCAGTCCTGATTTAGTCCTGGTTTAGTCCTGGTTCAGACCTGATTTAGTCCTGATTTAGATGTAATTAGTCCTGGTTTAGTCCTGGTTCAGACCTGTTTTAGTCCTGGTTAGTCCTGGTTTAGTCCTGGTTCAGACCTGATGTAGCCCTGGTTTAGTTCTGGTTTAGTCCTGGTTCAGACCTGATGTAGCCCTGGTTTAGTTCTGGTTTAGTCCTGGTTCAGTCCTAAATTGTGGGCCGGTCTCTAAGTAAAAAAAAAAAAAAAAAGAAGAAGGGCATCGGCCCCTAGGACTGTCGGCCCACCGGGAAAATGCCCGGTATGCCCAATTACCAGTCCAGGCCTGCTACTACTACTACTACTACTACTACTACTACTACTACTACTACTACTACTACTACTACTACTTACAATACTCCTGTAATGGTAATACTGGGCATTTGTACTGGTAATTGAACCTCTAATTATAGTTCTAGTACAAAATAAATAAATACATCTGAATTTATTTATTTTTTTTACAGAATATGTATTATCAAACTAAAATACATAAATACAATATTTAAAGGTCCATCTGTAATTGAATAAATGTAACTTGGAGCTGTTTACTGTCACACTGTAGAACATTCCAGGCAGAGCAATGAAAGAAGCGATGGACCCCCGACCAAAAAGTTACATAGTACATCTTTAAGCTAATACAAACCTACATATAATTTAGCCTGAAGTTTTTTTTTTTTGTTTTTTTTTTAAATATACACATATACATTCTGTTGCTGCAGTGATGATCTAAAAGCACATTTGTTAAGCCATGTAAAATTAAGTTATAGCTTAGAGTCAAACAAGAATTAAAAATGATCAACCTATTTTCATCTATGACATGACTAATCTTTTGGGGTTAGCAGATTAAAATGGACTAATTACATTTATCAGGGGGAAATAAGTGGTCAGTTCATCTTTCTTACTAACTGAATAGTAGCTGGGCGCAATTTTCACTTAACTTTAAACTCTCCCTTAAAAGCTGCTTGCACTTTAGAGACACTTCTCACTCCCTCACGCACCAATTAGTCACCGACCTGGCTCTC
Source organism: Paratrypauchen microcephalus (assembly GCA_036785185.1). Classification (NCBI taxonomy): domain Eukaryota; kingdom Metazoa; phylum Chordata; class Actinopteri; order Gobiiformes; family Gobiidae; genus Paratrypauchen; species Paratrypauchen microcephalus. The sequence goes on from JAVJIX010000033.1 coordinate 1,262,699, forward strand.
AGCGTGACTCAGAGTTTAACAACGTCTTTTCTAAATGAACGAGCGACAGACCTCCTCTCATCTCATCTGCTCCGGCTCTGTTGGGGCCGTCACACAAATGCTCGGTTATGGAATTAGATTATTGATTTGTTTCCACTGCGCTTCATTTCGTCATCCATCTGCAGTCAAGGAGGAGAAGGAATAGAATTGTAAAATCTTTTTTTTGTTTGGTAATATCAGGAAAAATAACCTGATTTTAGTGAGGAATTGACTACAACCTGCACTGAACGTTTTGGTAGAAACAAATCTATTATACAGTCAGAAATGAACAATTCCAGTTTAATACAAATTTGAGTTAGAGTACTTTTAGACACTACTACCTCCCCTACTATTACTTCTACTACTTACAGTGCTGCAGTATTGCTAATAGCACAATTAAGGACAGAGTATGTGCATTTATACTGGTATGTGTAGAATCCCTCAGTCATCCAGGTAGAATCCATGGCAAAAGGAGAAGTTCAACTTGTCAAATGGACAAAAGTTTTTGTGGTTGAATACGTTTCGCAGCTCATCCAAGCTGCTTCTTCAGTTTTGACTAAAGAACGAAAGAAGTAGCTTGGATGAGCTGAGAACCGTATTCAACCAAATAAACTTTTGTCCAGTTAACAAATTGAACTTCTCCTTTTGCCATTTATACTGGTACTGATGTTAAAACTGTTTCTTGTAGATGGTAAATGCTCACATTTTTATATTTTTATTTACATCAAGACACATCATTTACATAAGACATTCGGGGAAGGAGTTTCCCAGTGGTTTGCCCAAGGAAACAAAAACAGTGTTCATCTACGGGAGCTGAAATTGCCCCGATAACCTGTGGATCACTGGATCTGACTGCTCAACCAATGATGTATTTGTAGAGAGCAGGATTTGAACCGTAAACCTTTGGATCAGTGGACACTTTACCACTGTCACCCCAGTGTAGATGTAGCATAATTGAACCTCTAATCATAGCAGTACTGATAATATAAATACTATTACTTCAACCTGAAAGCCTGTTCCTACAGCCACAAAAAGTACTTTATCATGTTTGAAGTGCATGTAACACATGGTATTCATCCCCAGTCAGGGAAATTCATGCTCTACATTTAGCACATCGTTTACAGTCACTCAGCTCACAACTCACTGCAGTGCATCCCCACAGACTGTTGACAGAATAGAACGATTCTTTTGTGATGGATCCTACCTGGACGACTGAGGGATTACACAGACAGTACATGGGTGACTTAGTATACATTTTTGTACCTACATACACTGCCTGACAAAAGTATTAGGACGGTTGTGTATTTCTGAACTCTGGACGCAACTTCTGGTTCCAACAAGATAATGACCCAAAGCACTCGTCCAAACTGTGTAAGGGTCATTTCGAGACATGTGAACAGCGTCATCAACTGCAGGTTATGATATGACCGCCCCAGTCTCCTGACCGGTCACCCATCGAAAAAGTGTGGGATTATTTGGATATTAAAGTGCGCTCCAGGAATCCGACTAACGTTAAACACCTGTGGAAATGTCTTCAGGATGAGTGGGAAACTATAGAGGATGGATATCTTGAAAAAGTGTTGGACAGAATGCTTCAAATTTGTAAAGCTGTGATTAAGGCCAAAGGTGGTTATTTTGATGAAAAAGCTATTTAACTTGATATTGTTACATTTTTGCAATAATATGCCTTTACACATGATGAAATTTGCTTTAAAGGTCCCATGGCATGAAATTTTCACTTTCTGAGGTTTTTGAATGTAAATGTGAGCTCCCCTACCCTGTTTAGCCCCCCCATGGTTAAAAGTTGCGAAATGTCTAAACTGAGCATTTACGATCCTTTTCTGCATTACAAAAAATCGGAGCTCAAACAGGCGATTTTGAACAAGGCACCTTATTGACGTCAGATCGAAAAAAGAAATGCAAATACAGTTCCACCCCCGTCTGTCTGTACTCAGCGACACTGTAAATCACACCTAGAGAGTTTGGATGCGCTAGGCAATGCGGAATGCATTTTTTTATTTGCCTGGAGGCACGTCCGAGTGTTTCTAGGCTCGGAAGTCCTTTATCTGAGCCTCTGGACCTTTGAACAGCAGTGGTTTAATTTTATTTTCTGTGGAAATGTGTTTATTTTTCAATGGAATGCTTCAAATCTCTCCCCCCGTGCAAAAACACAGAAATGGATCAGCTGAGAGCTCAGAGCCGAGAGCGGAGAGTTTGGCCACGCCCCCAACCCTCTACTATAGGCCAGCTCTTTTCTCCTCATTTGCATTCAAGCAACAACGCCCAGAATAAAGTGTTTGAGAGAGATATTTATGACTTTCTCATCTTATCTCTGTTTCTCATGCACTGAGTGTTGATTTTGAAGAAGGATTCATTTACAGTATTAGGGAACCATTAAGGAGCCATATAAAAGCATCAAGAAGCACCATGTCATGGGATCTTTAATATATCAATAAACTGATTTGTTGTCATTACCAATACGTCTTGTTATCATTATGAAAGTTCAGAAATACAATCGTCCTAATACTTTTGTCAGGCTGTGTGTGCACTAGTACTAATATTTGCAGTACTTTGAATTGTGGGGATGCATTGATCCTTACCTCCACGAGCAGTACTTGGAGGACTTCTTGAACTTGAATGCTGAGCGTGACAGCGTGTTCCTGGGCAGGGGTCTGGTGGGAGGAGAATACACCGAGCCGGTTGCCATGGTGTATCCGGGCGTGGCTGTGGAGAAGAGAGGGGTGGTGCCGGTGCCTGTCTTAAAGAGGAAGTGCCTGCAACGAAAACAAACAATAACACATGATTTAGCATTCAAAAAGTACATTCAATCATAAGTATTTTTTTTATTTCACTGTCAGTCAAGCACGGCACGCCATCTTGGCCTCTCAACCAAGTCTTTCAAATACATTATCCTGCTGTTTCAGTTGCTCCAATTCGCCAAACCTCACCACAACAGCAGAACCACTGGTCTCCTCAGCCTCTCCAAAATCTTTACGGTATATTGACAATAAAAAAAAGAAAAAGTTGACCCTATTTAAATATATTACATATTGTGTCAACATTTCCTATCTGAGTAGGAAAGAACAATCAAGTCAGCTGTTTCTGTTGAACAAAATTCAGCACAAATCTATATCAAAATCACATTTGACACCTTATGTGATACTTTTGCTTGAGTTTTTTTTTTTTTTTTTGCTCTGGTATCTGTACGTTTACTTGCTTGCTTACTACTGAAAATTACATTATATATTTCTTGATTAAATCCCATTTTATTAGAAATGCAGTCTGGAAAGTAAGTTTGTTGTAATCACATTATTTGTTTAAAAAAACACACACACATAAAAAAATAAAAACAAGAAAAAAACAAGAAAAAAAAGTGAGGTTCAGATCTTAGCCAGGGAAAAGAACTGGTTTGAGAGGGGAGTTAAAGAGGCTATTTTTGTCAAAAAAGAGAATCCGTCGTTAAACAGAAATGGGGGAGTTAGACATAACTTGTCTCCCATTTATAATTCGATTCTTAAACCAAGTCAAAACAGACAAAGAAACATTAGGGCAGACAATCCAGGGCAGAGGGGTGGAGAGGGTCGTTAGGCGTGAATAGGGAGGCGAAACTAGTCGCCAGAGTAATTTGAAAAACAAAGAGACAGATTAGTGGGGATAGTTTCAGAGCTATTTCAGTGTAGGAGCTCCTCCCTGCAGCTAGATATAAATAGAGTCTAACCAGCACTAGAACCAGAACTGACGAAGCCTCTCGGATGAGCGGCGAAACGTTTTCGACCAAACAAACTTTGTCCAGTTGACAAATTGGAACTTCTCCTTTTATCATGGATTCTACCTGGACGACTGAGGGACTTTTCACGCATCTTAAGAAAAAAAACTACACACATCAATGAAAGCTAATAGCAACGTTCAGATCTCACCCCATTTTGGAGTTGTTTGCAAGTTTGGGATGATTACACGTGCTACTGTGAACCAAACTTAGAATCTATTATCGCGGTGTGACACTTTGAGACAAATCTAATTACATAAAAAAACACAACAGCTCCAAATCACCTCTCATTTCCATCACGCTATCAGTGAACAAAGGCTCAAAAACAGAATCCAGTGATAAACAAGATGTGTCCAGGCTTTAAAACAATAGGCCCTCGTGTTGGTACAGTGAGAGGACACAGAGCTCCATTATTCTCATTATATCGAAAAACACAAAAGGGACCTCACATGTGTTTTTGTGTGTACCCCAACCAAAGCCTCATCAGCTACTGCCACAGCCATTACAATCCATTATTCGCAAATCAGCCCTATTTGGTCAGGTGAAAGTGAGAAAGTGGTATTAGTATTAAAAAAGGGCCAAAGGTGAGGTTGTTAAGAAGGTGGTGCAAAAGTTTGTAGAGTAAATAGTTGGATTAAATGCTGGTTTGATTTCTGCTTTCTGTTACTGTATATACACTCATTAAACTTGAACTAAACTAAACAATTAATACGAGGATCAACCAAACATGATTTAACCCGTGTTTTTCAACTCTGACCCACCAGGCTGGAAGGAAGTTTAAATTATTGTTTATTAGTCTATTTTCTGATTATTATGTTATAATGTTTCCTCATCACAAACATACCTGGAGTTGTGTTTTGTTTCATTCACATACTGTATGTCAACACACAAATCTTGCATGTTTTGGCAACGTAATTACTCACGTGTAAAGGCATATTATTGCAAAAATGTAACAATATCAAGTTAAATAGTTTTTTCATCAAAATAACCACCTTTGGCCTTAATCACAAATTTACAAATTCTGTCTGTCCTTTCAATCGTGCATATGGGGGGATTCGAGAACTCTATGATAGGAGTTGATTTTAAAATACAGACGCTCCTCCACATACGAACATTCGAGTTGCGAACATTCGGAGTTACGAACAAAACAGTCCATAGGTCGAAAATTAAAAAAAAAAAAAAGTTAAATGTTTGGGCAAAAGTGCTGTACATGTACGTAAGTGAGTTTTTGTATTTAGCGCCTATTCCGACTTCCGAGTAGTGCGTATTTCCGCCGCTGATGCACAGGCAGGGCGCTGCGATCGTGTGCCCAGCATCCCCCAAGCATCACACTCTCTCCTCTGCTCACTCAGTTGAAACTGCCCAAGTGTTCAGACGTATCTCTTGCGGTGTTACGAAATTTGTTGTTTTATCGGTAAATAATTCTTCCGTAATCCAATATGGTTGGTGAAAAGCGAAAAGCTTCTAGTGAAAGTGGAACACACACTCGCTCTCTCTCTCTCGCTGGCTCGCTCTCTCTCTCTCTCAGCTGTGTCTACTGCGTCTGCCTCTGTGTCTCTCTCTTCTTTTTATCTCATCAGTTTTCCATATTTTTTTTTATTGCTATTTAGTGTTATTTAAATGCAGTACAATTCCATATAGATTACTTACAAGCCTTAAACATACATTCCCTTCTAAAGAACGCCCTATAACGACTTACGAACAAATTCAGCAAACGAACGGCCGTTCAGAACATAACTCGTTCGTAAGTTGAGAAGTGTCTGTATTATTCATTGAGTGTTCTATTATTTTCATAATGAAAGGATGCTATGGAAACTTGAGTAATATTTGTCCACAGATGGATTTGCGCACAATGATCTGAAAATATGAGAACTTGTGATAATATAATTTAATAAATGCGGTGAAATAGTATTAAAGGTCCCATGACATGGTACTTCTTGATGCTTTTATATGGCTCCTTAATGGTTCCCTAATACTGTAAATGAATCCTTCTTCAAAATCAACACTCAGTGCATGAGAAACAGAGATAAGATGAGAAAGAGTAATTTTTCTCTCTCTGAACACTCCATAATGGGCGTTGTTGCTTGAATGCAAATGAGGAGAAAAGAGCTGGCCTATAGTAGAGGGTGGGGGCATGGCCAAACTCTCCGCTCTCGCTCTCAGCCCTCAGCTGATCCATTTCCTTGTTTTTGCACGGGGGGAGAGATTTGAAGCGTTCCATTGAAAAATAAACACATTTCCACAGAAAATAAAATTAAACCACTGCTGTTCAAAGGTCCAGAGGCTCAGATAAAGGACTTCCGAGCCTAGAAACACTCAGACGTGCCTCCAGGCAAATAAAAAAACGCATTTCGCATTGCCTAGCGCATTTGCGGTCCAAACTCTCTGGGCGTGATTTACAGAGACACTGAGTACAGACAGACGGGGGTGGAACTGCATTTGCATTTCTTTTTTCGATCTGACATCAATAAGGTGCCTTGTTCAAAATCGCCCGTTTGAGCTCCGATTTTTTGTAACACAGAAAAGGATCGCAAATGCTCAGTTTAGACATTTCACAACTTTTAACCATGGGGGGGGGGACTAAACAGGGTAGGGGAGCTCACATTAACATTCAAAAACCTCAGAAAGTGAAAATTTCATGCCATGGGACCTTTAAATAATGCTTGATACATTGAAAAGTTGGCTCAGTACCCCAGCGTCACAAATTATGCCATCGTCCTAATACTTTTGTCAGGCAGTGTAGTTACTGTATGTCCACGTGGTTCTCATCCATTAACATCTCCCACTGGTTAGAATTGTCTGTACCTGGCATTTGCTTCCTTACGGTTCTCATCCAAATATTTTTTTAATCACAAATAACTGCCTTTACAATATACCACAAAGGAGTTAATATGTTTTCTTAAACTAGAATCATTACAAGTCAGACACAGGCCCTTTAATAGCTTGTTCATGGAAAAATATGCCCTCTTTGGATGAAGCAATTAAGGAATGAAATTAATAGCTCTAGTACTGTTTTTGTGCAAAGGGTTATGTGAGGAGCAAGTAAAGTGTGGCAAATTTGTGGTAATTGTAATATTTTGAAATGGGACTTTCAATGGCGCCATCTGCCTGGACACAAAAACAGCAGCACTTTGTCAAATACGAGGTTGGCTTTGGTACTATTACACACCAGATTTGACAAGCATTCATCGGGAAAGCCATTCAAATGGATCTGAATTTGCCAAACGTTCACTCGAGGCAGGAGAGGGTGGCGTTGGACGTGTTTTTCCCCACATGGAGCAAAGTGATTTTTTAATTAAAACTATTATATGAAAAATGGCAGAACAAGGACAATCTTTGAGCTGAGAAATTACAAAAATACAAATATGTGGGGCTCTTACAACACCGTACACCGATCCTGGAGCTGTTTCATAGCAAAAAAAAGAAAAAGAAAAAAATCAGTAAAATTAAATTGTGTTTGAATCTTTAAAAATGTTGGTCTCTGAGAAATTTGAAAAGTCATCTTACTGAAAAACGTGCAGACATATTTGCTTGAAATTACAAATACTGCATTGAAACATTTACAATACAAGCTCTCACTTTATATTAACCTTAATTTGTTTTATTTTTTATTTTTTATTATTTTTTTATTTAAAACAAGGACACTGCACAGAAAACATTTATCTCAGTGAGAAAAGATGTTCTGTGCCAGATTTAGCTACAAGCTTCTTTCCGTCTACAGTCCTCGGTCGGGTACAAAATATATTACAGAAACTATTTACATTAGACCAACTCGAGCTACAACATTTCATCATTAACAGTGTCTCCTTAAAATAACCACTATCCAATTCATCATTAAACATTTAAAACAACCAAAATTCATTCATTCTAATTTCCATAAATACAAGATTTCAAATTCATGCTTAAAAAGAGTCTCACTTTAGTTTTTTTAAGGTCTTTCCTGCATGAGACCAACAGATTAAGCAATAATGTAAGTGAGAAAAATGATGGCATGAAGAAAAGTCTGATGATGATTTCATAACTTTACTATATGTTTAATTTGTTTATCAAAGGATAGGGCCGAATCCAAATACAAGCCTAAATATTTCACCGCTTGTACATTATTAATAATTTATCCTTGAACATTAAGTTGCAGACCACAGTTGTGCTTCTTGTTCTTGTATATTGTAACAGTTTTTTTTAGTGTTTAGAGCAGGCATGGGCAAACTACGGCCCGGGGGCCATATGCGGCCCGTTAAGCTTTTTAATCCGGCCTGCTGAACTTGAAAAAATTATATTAATAAACCTTGTTAATGTTTTAATTTCCCTGCAATTCTGGCATTTTCCAATAGCTGGCGCACTAGATACATTGACCTTTGTTGAGGTTCAGCGTTTTGCTCCACGTTTGTGCTTTACTCTTTAACCCCTCAGCTCTCCTGTAAAGATGAGCGGCGCTAAGAAAAGAAAAGTGGACAGAGAATGTCGAGTGTTTAATAAGGAGTGGACAAGTATATATTTTTTCACCGAATACTTATCAGCTGCTGTATGCCTGATACGCCAAGAGACTGTAGCGGTTTTTAAAGAATATAATATCAGCCGTCACTTTGCCACAAAACATGCTAAACTATGCTAGCAAGCAGTCAACGAAAGAACGAAAGAACCTGAAGGAGAACAGAACTTTCAGTGCTTTAAAATAGTAACTGTTAGTAATAAAAAAGCTGTATTTTATTAATTTAATTTTCTGTGTTTTAAGAGTCATTTCAATAAACAGCTAAATACCGTTTTGTTGTAATGCTTTTGTTCATTTTTAATTGAAATAAAGCACATATCCCATGTTATTTTTTGCTCTTATGAGGTGGATTACCAAAACACTAAATCCAGCTGCTCCTTGTCCGGCCCTTCGGTCAAATTTTAGAACCCTTTGTGGCCCACGAGTCAAAAAGTTTGCCCACCCTGTGAGAGTGAGGCGTGAAGTTGTAGTCATTTGGCTATACGATCAAGTGTTCGTGCAAATTTGTCAGCCACCTCTGTCACGTTCTCCCATGGTATAAATGACTGTATCATCAGCGTATATTTGTATTTCCACATCTGCACAAAGAGTGGTTAAGTCATTGATGTATAGGCAGAACAACAATGGCCCCAAGATAGAGCCCTGTGGAATTCCTATTTTACACGGCTTTAAGGCTGAGAGTTTGTCATTAATACAGATACTCTGATCGATGTGAAAGACATGACTGCATCCATATTAATAAGTTTCCAGATAGATTAAATTTACTAAGTTTTGACAACGATACTGCATGATTCACAGTATCAAATGCTTTTTTAAGGTCCAGGAATACCGCTGCAACCACTCGCCCTTTATCCAATTCAGTTTTGATCTTTTCAATAAAATAACAGCCTGCAGTCTCTGTTGAATAGTTTCTCCTAAACCCGAATTGCATCGGGTGGAGTAGAATTTCACTATTCAGATGTACCACGAGTTGTTCTGCTACAATCTTTTCAATGACTTTAGAAGTAGTAGGCGAAATACTTACTGGCCTGTAGTTGTTGATCTGTTTTTGTCCCCACTTTTATGGATTGGGATCACTATAGGTGTTTTAAAGGCAGGAGGGAATATACTGTCTTTAAATGATTAATTGATTGATGAACATGATAGGATAAGTAAGGTGATTTTTATATTGTTTTAGCATGGTATTATTAAATCTCCAATTGTCTTTTGCCTTACGGTTAGACAGCGATGGAAAAACCTCATTAAGACAGCTAAGTTACCCTTGGGATTCCGACAACACAAAATTTGGGATCACAGTCAGATCACATTTTTTTTGGAGTTCCAGGCATGAATCAATAAAATAATCATTAAGGCAATTTGCTACCTCTAAGCTGTCTTGTTTGATTTCCCCATGCAGTATAAGCTCTATCTTTCCCTGTTAACACTGTTCCTTGCCCATCAGTTTAACAATAGTTCTCCACAACTTTTGGGGATTCCAGTTTGCCTCTTGATTATTCACTAAAAAGTAATAGCAATAGTAAAAGCTCTTGCCTTCCTTAACTGTGATGTGACTTTATTTTGTAAACTCTTATAATCCAAGTGAGTGACCAGTGTTCAATTTAGATTTTAGAAACTTTTTTAGCACTGAATCCCATTTTCTAATTAAAGCCGCAAGCGGCGTTGGTCGGGACCTCGCACCTGCGTTTGTTCGTCTTACTGAGACGCACAGCCATACCAAATTTCGTGTGCCTGGGACAATTATCTCACTTCCTGTTGGGCGTGGCCATGACATTGTAGATACCCTGTCAGAACAGACCCTGTCAGACCCTGTCAGACCCTGTCAGACCCTGTCAGACTCTGTTAGACCCTGTCAGACCCTGCATGTGGCCTCCATGCTGAGGCCTACATGAACCTTCGATGCTTGTCCCCACATTGCTGCTTGCAGCTATATCAGATCAAAGGTACAAAGATCAAAGACCTTTGATCAGGGCGTTGCCTAGCAACAAATACCTCCCATTCATAACTCATCACTCCCATTCAATAAATACCTAAATTTATCGATCCGCCGTATCGTCATATTACCGCCTATTTGAAAATCCTTCGCAATTTAACATCTCCAGCGTCTTAAGATTATGTTCACCAAAATTTAAGCCTATCTGAGGTACGGTGTAGGAGAAGTGTTTCAAATTCCATACCTAACTTTATCGATCCGCCGTATCGTCATATTACCGCCTATTTGAAAATCCTTCGCAATTTAACATCTCCAACGTCTTAAGATTATGTTCACCAAAATTTAAGCCCATCTGAGGTACGGTGTAGGAGAAGTGTTTCAAATTCCATTCTATGTCCAATACCCAAAAATCACACAAAAGCCCAATTATCTCACTTCCTGTTGGGCGTGGCCATGACATTGCAGTGAGGCGTTTGTTCGTCTTATTGAGATACACGTCCCTACCGAATTTCGTGCGCCTATCTTAAACGGTATGCCAGCCCCGAAAGACAACGCGCTAGGGGGCGCTATCGAGCTCCTGGGGGTCACTGGGGGACGGGACTTTGTGTGGTCGTACTGGCAGCACTTTGTGATGCCCGTGCAAAGTTTCGTTCGTTTTGAAGCATGGGAACATGCTCAAAATTGCCCCAGCGAGTGTGAACAAGAACAAGAATAATAATTAAAGCCGCAAGCGGCGTTGGTCGGGACCTCGCACCTGCGTTTGTTCGTCTTACTGAGACGCACAGCCATACCAAATTTCGTGTGCCTGGGACAATTGGCGTGGCCATGACATTGTAGATACCCTGTCAGAACAGACCCTGTCAGACCCTGTCAGACTCTGTTAGACCCTGTCAGACCCTGTCAGACCCTGTCAGACCCTGTCAGACTCTGTTAGACCCTGTCAGACCCTGCATGTGGCCTCCATGCTGAGGCCTACATGAACCTTCGATGCTTGTCCCCACATTGCTGCTTGCAGCTATATCAGATCAAAGGTACAAAGATCAGAGACCTTTGATCAGGGCGTTGCCTAGCAACAAATACCTCCCATTCATAACTCATCACTCCCATTCAATAAATACCTAACTTTATCGATCCGCCGTGTCGTCATATTACCGCCTATTTGAAAATCCTTCGCAATTTAACATCTCCAACGTCTTAAGATTATGTTCACCAAAATTTAAGCCTATCTGAGGTACGGTGTAGGAGAAGTGTTTCAAATTCCATACCTAACTTTATCGATCCGCCGTATCGTCATATTACCGCCTATTTGAAAATCCTTCGCAATTTAACATCTCCAACGTCTTAAGATTATGCTTACCAAAATTTATGCCCATCTGAGGTACGGTCTAGGAGACCCCCCACTGGGGGTCACTGGGGGACGAGACTTTGTGTGGTCGTACTGGCAGCACTTTGTGATGCCCGTGCAAAGTTTCGTTTGTTTTGAAGCATGGGAACATGCTCAAAATTGCCCCAGCGTGTATGAACAAGAATAATAATAATAATAATAATAATAATAATGAAACAAAGCAACAACAATAGGGACCTTCGTCCCCCTTCGGGCTCGGTCCCCAATTATTATTCTTGTTCAGAATAATAACAGACTCTGTTAGACCCTGTCAGACCCTGCATGTGGCCTCCATGCTGAGGCCTACATGAACCTTCGATGCTTGTCCCCACATTGCTGCTTGCAGCTATATCAGATCAAAGGTACAAAGATCAAAGATCTTTGATCAGGGCGTTGCCTAGCAACAAATACCTCCCATTCATAACTCATCACTCCCATTCAATAAATACCTAACTTTATCGATCCGCCGTGTCGTCATATTACCGCCTATTTGAAAATCCTTCGCAATTTAACATCTCCAACGTCTTAAGATTATGTTCACCAAAATTTAAGCCTATCTGAGGTACGGTGTAGGAGAAGTGTTTCAAATTCCATACCTAACTTTATCGATCCGCCGTATCGTCATATTACCGCCTATTTGAAAATCCTTCGCAATTTAACATCTCCAACGTCTTAAGATTATGCTTACCAAAATTTATGCCCATCTGAGGTACGGTCTAGGAGACCCCCCACTGGGGGTCCCCCAGTGGGGGGTCTCCCAGGGACCCCCAGGTCCCCCAGGGACGAGACTTTGTGTGGTCGTACTGGCAGCACTTTGTGATGCCCGTGCAAAGTTTCGTTCGTTTTGAAGCATGGGAACATGCTCAAAATTGCCCCAGCGTGTATGAACAAGAATAATAATAATAATACGGAAACAAAGCAACAACAATAGGGACCTTCGTCCCCCTTCGGGCTCGGTCCCTAATAATAATAATAATAATAATAATAATAATAGGGAAACAAAGCAACAACAATAGGGACCTTCGTCCCCCTTCGGGGCTCGGTCCCTAATTAATTGCCATAACTCGCATGAAAACCATGGCAAAATATTTTTCTTATTCCACTTGACAGTTGTTGTTTTTTTCCGTATACTTATCAGTGGTTTGTGTTACAGAGGCTTTAAATATTTCACAAGCATGCTCAGTACCATCTGAGTAATAAAGAATGAAGAAACTCATAGTTCATAGTGAGAAAAATAGTTTAATAAGAATGATTCAGGCTGGCTAAATTCATGTAAGAGTCATGTGCGTAGAGATGGAAGCCTGAGTAAGGATGTTTTTTCAGTTCAATAAAAACAAGCGTGAATCATTCTTAAAGGTCTTATATGATGCAAAATGGACTCTTTTGAGCTTTAAGCCATGTTAGAATGCTGTTCCCTCCTCAAAAACATACCTGTACTAGTGTTTTGTTTCATTCACACGTTGAGTTTTCAAGTCAACACCTACCTTTACCTGAAATTATCCAATATTTCTACTAAAAGGTGTATGGAGTTTAAAAACATAATGGTGCACTTCCTGTACGCACGATGTGAATGAAACAAAACCCAACTCTAGGTGTATTTGTGATGAGGAAACAACATTGACTACGTTCACACTGCAGGGCTTAATGCTCAATTCCGATTTTTTGGGGAAATCCGTTTTTTTTTGCGAGGCCGTTCACATTTCCAATTAAATGCGAATTGTATGTGATCTCCAGTGTGAACGTTAAACTCCCCAAAAGTGTCCCGCATGCGCATCACTCAGCCATCGTACTCAATGTTTACGGAAGTAGCCTAAAGTTGCTGTCGTACCGGAGCCAGAACATGTACAGCTTATTTGTTTTAAGGAGGAGACGGAGAAAGATAAGGACAAGGTTTTTGGCCATGGCGTTTTGCGGGGCAGTGGCAGCAACGTCCGTAGAAATTAACGTGTGTGTGCGGAGTGGCAGCCAAGAGCGGTGGGATTGCTATGTGCTTCGCCGCTTCACTGATACGGAGTTCATATACCGTTTTCGCATGACGAGAAGAACGTTTGTGTAGATTTGTGAACGCCTACTTGTACCACTCTCGCTGGAGGAAACACGCCCAGGTCGGATGAATGATCAGACTGAAGTTGCATGTCAAAAGATCGGATATGTATCGGATTTAGGACCACATATCCAAGTGGCCTGGATCACATTTGAAAAAATCGGGTCTGTGTCGTTCAGACTGTCATTAGAAGATTAGATACAGGTCGCATAGAGGCAAAAAAAAATCGGATTTGGGTCACTTCAGGCTGCCGTCTGAACGTAGCCATTATAACACAGATCAGAATATAGCTTAACATTGGCTCTTTAATAAACAATTTGTACATCATGAATTACTACTACAGTAAATATAAAGACCACATGATTCAAAATTACTTTTTTTTTTTGTATTCTAAGGTACATATTGCTTTGTGACGTCTTTGCACTCTATTTCCTCCCTGGCTCTAATGTATAATAATCACATGCGTGCATTTGTGTGTGCACTGTTCAAAGTGATACAAATATAGCACATAAAAGCCTGGCGCTAACTCCCGACGCTACAACGTGCTCGCTGTCCCTTTGCTGCTCCTATCGCCACATCTCACCCGGAGGCAGGTATTAATTGAAGTGTCCTCGTTATAATAGGTTCAAATTGTTAATCACATAGCCTTATTAGCATGTGGACCAATTGTGATTACAGTTGCTCGTTAGCCACTGCTTCTGACATTGATTCAGTATTGTGACCTGGTAATTACGGTACCCATACATATATGTTGGAAGTGCCACTACAAAGCTACCAATTTGTGAGAATCAAAAGGAAGAAGGAAGCAATCGGCATGGCAATGGGAGAGCGAAAATTAAGATCTATTTGAAATTTTGAAATTGTGTGAATTGAGTGGTTTTGAGTAGATTTGTTTACCGAGGCTTGATTTGATTTTGTTAAATAATACGTATTACACTGGTTCCTCATCGAATGCTGTTTTCTCATCACAAACAAACCCGGAGTTGTGTTTTGTTTCATTCACACATGTTTAACACACACACCCTGCATATTTAGACTTCTTCGTTCTTCTCTCAAACTGAAAACACTCTGCTCCACCTTGTGATGTCATATGGTAATACTGGAAGTTCTCCACTGTGTTTTTAAACTCCTTACACCTTCATTACGACGATCGTTTGGATCATTTTAGCCGTGGAATTGCCAATAATTTCTATTGAACTAAAGCTAAAAGATAGTTGTTAACTTGAAAATTATCACTACATGACATCACAAGGTGGAACAGAGCATTTTGAGCTTTGGAGATGTAGACAGACTAATAATAAAGGGTTACTCAAATGTGTGAATGAAGCAAAACACAACTCCAGGACTGTTTTTGATGAGGTAACAACATTATAACATGGCTTAAAGATCCCATGACATGGTACTTCTTGATGCTTTTATATGGCTCCTTAATGGTTCCCTAATACTGTAAATGAATCCTTCTTCAAAATCAACACTCAGTGCATGAGAAACAGAGATAAGATGAGAAAGAGTCATAAATATCTCTCTCAAACACTTTATTCTGGGCGTTGTTGCTTGAATGCAAATGAGGAGAAAAGAGCCGGCCAATAGTAGAGGGTGGGGGCGTGGTCAAATTCTCCGCTCTCCGCTGTCAGCCCTCAGCTGATCCATTTCCGTGTTTTTGCACGGGGGGAAAGATTTGAAGTGTTCCATTGAAAAATAAACACATTTCCACATAAAATAAAATTAAACCACTGCTGTTCAAAGGTCCAGAGGCTCAGATAAAGGACTTCCGAGCCTAGAAACACTCGGACGTGCCTCCAGGCAAATAAAAAAACACATTTCGCATTGCCTAGCGCATTCGCAGTCCAAACTCTCTGGGCGTGATTTACAGAGACGCTGAGTTCAGACATTTTCTTTTTTCGATCTGACGTCAATAAGGTGCCTTGTTCAAAATCGCCCGTTTGAGCTCCGATTTTTTGTAACGCAGAAAAGGATCGCAAATGCTCAGTTTAGACATTTCGCAACTTTTAACCATGGGGGGGGGGGGGCTAAACAGGGTAGGGGAGCTCACATTAACGTTCAAAAACCTCAGAAAGTGAAAATTTCATGCCATGGGACCTTTAAAGCTCACAGTAGTCCATTTTGCATAATTTAGGACCTTAAAATATTGTTACTTGTTTTGATATGTTGCATTTTATTTTAAGCAGACAGAATGATTTATTTATTTATATATATATATATATTATAAGTTAAATGTGCATTATGTAACTTTTTTACATTTCACATCTGCCATCTACTGACAAAACTAATAAACTTAAGAAGAGATGGTAGCTTTATTTCATAATAAACAATTAGTTAAGAATGAATACATTTAGGAGCTATGGGTTCTTACTAAGCCTGAATCATTCTTAAAGGTATAGCGTAGATGGAGCTTAACAACACAATGGAGCACTTCCTGTATTACCACATGACATCACTAAGTAGAACAGTGTGTTTTTCTGTTTGAGAGTCCAAATCTCAGCCTAAATATGCAGGATCTATGTGTGAATCTCGTGTGAATGAAACCCAACTCCATGTATGTTTTTAATTTGTGAACAATACTATAACATAAACCAGATTATAGTGTCATATAATCCTAAAAACCTATTGGATTTTTATGAGTTCAATCTTCCTTCATGCTTTATTAAGATGAATTAAAGTGCAGGTATATAAAACGTTACCTAAGAATCCATAGTTAAAAGAGCTCTTAGCCATATGGTGGTAGCATTAGTGAGGTTAGCTTGTGTTACTGTACAGTGAGTGTGTGAGTCTTCTCTATTCAAGCATGACTCCTCATTACAGCTGATCTATGAGCGGCTGGGAGCACTGCTTCTTCCTGGGCTTTTGATTGAGGATAATTATTACAATGTTGATTTGGACCTATTTCCGAGACATTTTTTAAGTCTTGAGAAAACCACTAATAAATCTCTCTCTAAAGGGTGAAGCATTTTGATGATGAGCCAGGAAATGAAGAGTCCTGAAGCTGACTTTGGTATTCTTAAGGTTGCACTGGAGTTAATTAAATGCAAGGAAAAATAGCCTTGAAAAATGAATTTGTTTCTGTGAGTGAATATTTTTTTTTTGTAATCATTTGGGGAAAAGAGCTAGAGAGGATAGAAGAGTGATGAGGATACAGGGCATTTTGACCTTGGGCAGATTCATTCAGATTCATTTGAAAACATTTTAAATAAATCCATCAATTCAGTTCAGTGGTGGAACATAACAATGTAAAAGTCATAAAGTACTATATTTAAGTAGACATTATAGGTATCTGTACATTGCTTGAGTACATTTTAAACACTTTTACTTTACTACACTTGAGAGTGGTGTCTGTACTTTCTACTCCACTACATTTTTTAACAGAACTTTTGACGCCTTACCCTTTAATTGTATTTTTAAATAAGTACTTCAATACTTTTACTTGAGTCCATTTTTTCACGTGATTCTTGCAGTTTGAGTATTTTTTTTTGCTCCGGTATCTGTATTTTTTAGCTAAGTAACAAAATTGAGTACTTCTTCCACCGCTGATCCAGTTTAAGAACTATGAGAAATTAGGACCGTTGCCATAGCGATTAACCTGATTTAAAGGGACAGTGTGTAAGATTTTTACCCGTTAATTACTGAAATGGAAGATACCCATTCAAAAATACATTGTTTTCCAAGCCTTTTCACTTCCATCATGAAATCAAAGTATTCTTTTGGACTTAGATATAGTCACATAAAAGGGGGATCTTCCCCATGCAGAGGCAGCCATTTTGAATACGAGAGCCGCAGAAGGACATTTGGGCTCCGCCTTCGCCTTTGGCAAGGCTCGTGGTTTTGCGTAAACAACACAAGCATGCTGCCGGATCAGACGTCGTAATGGATCTAACACGTGTTTTGGGCTAAATTGTTTTACTGGATTTTATTTGCTGGATCCTTATGGACAAATTGAGAGCAAGTTTATGGCGAAATACAGAGTTTGACCTGTGCAAAGCATTCTAAGGTAAGCTAACCTCGTTTTGTGCTTTTCCGTATAAAAGACCCATGTGTAAGGTTTCATTTGATGTGTAGAGTGTCATGGTACATGATCGGAAATGTGTGTTTTCATGAGGAAAAAAAAAAAAAACGGGACCGCGTTTTATTTATACAGTAACGGCGTGCGGCTCGTGCGCGCGCCCGGGTGACCCTCGAGGTCTGCCGTAGCTAAAACAGAAAGTGCAAGAGCACCATCCACCTATGCGCCACGAATCCTACACACTGGGGCTTTAACTTATAAAATAGCCACTGTAATTACATATGCCAGTTTTTTTTTTTTTAATCAAATAATAGCTACTTTAATTCATTGTGTTGAGAAATTGTTTATCCTTTGTTAAACTGAAAATATATGTAAAAAAAAAAAAAAAAAAAAAAAAAACATATGCAATGAGAACTACTGACTCCTGCTCCCTGCTTTACTGTTTTGTATTTATTCAGTCTTGAGAAATTGTTACACTTATTGCTTTGAAAAGCGCATTTGTTTACTCCCTGCATGTGAGTGAGGGAGAGAGGAGATAAAGAACATACAGAGAAAGAAAGAGGGAGGAGAAGAAGAGAGGAAGAGAGAGAAAGCCAAGGCCCATTTACACTGAGCTATTTATTATTTACAGCCTTATCGCCCGTCAGATGCCCCGGTGCAGGGGGCACGAACAGGCTCTGCTTTTATGACCGTTTCATTCACAGATACAGACCAGGGCCACACACTTCCAAAACGACGAACTTTTTTTTTCTTCTTCTTATCCTACATATTAAGTGTATTAATACTTATTCCAAAATATTCCCTTACTCCAAAATGAGACTATGAGACTATGAGACTCTTATGGGAAGGTCTATATGACTAAAGGATTCTCTGTACATTTTTTGTAGTATTAATATTGTAAATAGTGGCAGAGCAGTAGCACAAATGCAGTACTGGCAGTGATGTTAGTGTCATATTTTGAAATACCAAAAATTGTGCATTTTAAATTCTTCTATAATCCATAATAATTCCATAATCTTCCACATAGACTAAGTAACAGGTTAGGTCTGTGGAAAGGTGATTTTCATGGTATTTTTGAGCAATAAAAACACCTACAATTAAATAAATTACTGAGATTTAAAAATTGAAAATAATCCAATATCAGTTTATCTAATATCCTGGTTGGGCATATACACTGATGTAGTAAGGTGTACTGGTGTACTCACAATGTTTGAACTTTTATTTATACAAATATAAATATATGAAAGATAAAAAAAAAACAGCTACATAACACATTTGAATCAGTTTTGACTTATTTAATTTTTGTTTAAAGGACATAAATGCTGTTTTCAGTCTCTCAACTGATATCAGTTTATATTGGGTATTGGCAGATACTTAAAGGTCCCATGGCATGAAATTTTCACTTTCTGAGGTTTTTGAACGTTAATGTGAGCTCCCCTACCCTGTTTAGCCCCCCCCCCCCCCATGGTTAAAAGTTGTGAAATGTCTAAACTGAGCATTTGCGATCCTTTTCTGCGTTACAAAAAATCGGAGCTCAAACGGGCGAGTTTGAACAAGGCATCTTATTGACGTCAGATTGAAAAAAGAAATGCAAATGCAGTTCCACCCCCGTCTGTCTGTACTCAGCGTCTCTGTAAATCACGCCCAGAGAGTTTGGACTGCGAATGCGCTAGGCAATGCGAAATGCGTTTTTTTATTTGCCTGGAGGCACGTCCGAGTGTTTCTAGGCTCGGAAGTCCTTTATCTGAGCCTCTGGACCTTTGAACAGCAGTGGTTTAATTTTATTTTCTGTGGAAATGTGTTTATTTTTCAATGGAACGCTTCAAATCTCTCCTCCCGTGCAAAAACAAGGAAATGGATCAGCTGTGGGCTCTGAGCGGAGAGTTTGGCCACGCCCCCACCCTCTACTATTGGCCATCTCTTTTCTCCTCATTTGCATTCAAGCAACAACGCCCAGAATAAAGTGTTTGAGAGAGATATTTATGACTCTTTCTCATCTTATCTCTGTTTCTCATGCACTGAGTGTTGATTTTGAAGAAGGATTCATTTACAGTATTAGGGGACCATTAAGGAGCCATATAAAAGCATCAAGAAGTACCATGTCATGGGATCTTTAAAGTATAGCTTTAGTATCGGAACCAGAACTGAAAAAGCTGGATTTGTGTCTCACTAAAATAAATGCAGGATGTTTAATTCAAATGCTATACTGTGGCACATTCCTGACAAAGTAAAAACATCTCCATAGAGACAAGCGGACTCCCCGCCAGAAAAATGTCATAATTCATCTTTAAATTTATGTTACTTGAATGCATGATATTATGTTACTATTTTCAACTACGCTTGATTACAAAACATTTGGATAGCAACATGTTCCAAACAGTGAATATTGTGCTTTGGCTCATATGAGAATGAAAGCTGGCGTTACATAAAAACTCCATTGTCTGACAGTGATACTATCCACATGCACAGAACACAGCATGACGACAACAAACGGAGCAGCACTGAAGTGCGTTGTGCTGGTTTATTTTTGCACCTCTTTCATCCTTAACAGTATTTTTCTGTATGTGACGCTTGTGTGTAATTAAGCCACAGTGAGACAAAGGGTTTTGGGTAGGATTTTTTTTTTTTTATCAGGAAAAAGGTGCTGTTTTGTTGCATGTGGTAATTACATAGTCTGCATATAAATGGACACAGCTAACCTGCTCGGCGTTGTGTTCCAAATACAAAGTGAGCATGGGTGTGCTTCTGACTCCATCACCTTTTAAAATGTACATATTAACCCGCTCTACATGATCCTGGTGTTATTTTTCTACTTTTATTTTTCGCTACTAAACCTACTAACCCTATTCCTCTAAGTTCACCCCATAACTGATAGCCTTGGTGAGCTTCATTTGACTGGAGCTGAATGTTATGTCCACTTCTTTATACAGTTTGTGAAAATATGAGATGAGAAATAATGGGTTTCAGAAGGGACTAGTCTGTTTAGTCTGTTCGTCTGCTGTTTTTTTCGGATTTATTGACATGTAAATACATATTTTGTATGACTTTTCCGTGTGCATACTTGTTATTGTGTAACTCTAGTGAGCTTGGGTTCTTGTGAGTGCAGTTTGGGTCATAGGAAATAGATTCATGTCTTGAAGTGACGAAAGCGACAGCTGTATCTGATTTCTTAAAAACATGAAACACAGAAATAGCTCATTTTAAAGAGTTTGTAGTGGTCCAAAGTTACACACTTACCTTATGTATTCTGAGCATTCTAGTTATTCACCACAGTGATTTTATAAATGCTTTTCACACCTTTCAGACGCCAGAGTTTTGCAGTGACACTAAGGCTAACAATAACTACTTCCTGATTCTCAGACAATAAAATGTTTAATCATTAGATGCAAACAACCTTATATTATAGATCAGAAAACAATGTAATAAGGGCCCTTCCTTTAGCCAACTACATCCTCAGTATTATTATTATTATGATTATTTTTTACCAGCCAATTAACATTCATTCATTTTCTTCCGCTTTTTCCGAGCTTTTGCCGTCCAGATCCCATCGCACCGGTCCCCATAGATCCTCCTGTGGGTGGTGGGTCCACGGGAGGACGGCCCCACATCACTTGACGCAACTGGCCTTGATGTAGCTTCTGTCATGGGGGGGCGAGGTGGGGTTAAGTGTCTTGCCCAAGGACACAACAGCAGCATTCATCTGTGGGAGCCTGAATCGTACCACTGTGGGTCAGTGGACGAACGCTCTACCAACTGAGCTACTGCTGCCCCAAGCCAATTAATATTCTCCCACATTATAGACTACCCCTTTGTCTAATTTGAGCAAAGCCAGTACCAACGTAACCTGCACATTGGCCTAATCCCCCTCTCCTCCCCTGCACGGTGTTAGTCGCTGTGATAAATGGTCCGCTTCTCTCTCTCGGTTTCTCTCCTCACATCCACACCACCGAGCACCTCATTATTTTCTACAAATGATCCAGGCACGCTTGTTTAGATGGGCCGCTGATTGCCGCTTTCGGATTTAACCAAACAAACCGAAGCAGAGGAGGGACATGCGCCAGTGTCCAATTTGGGCAGACTAAACACAACAGCACTGGAAGCCCCGGGGCCATTTAACCCCTCTTAACCTCCATAGCATTTCTCAAACCATTCTTTCAAACTAATCAACAAGGTGTCCGCCTGTAATGGACTTTAGACTGGAGACATGTGTGACACCTACTTAGCTTTAGAGGAGCAGTGTTGAAATATAGCAGGGAGAAATACTGTTTGTATAAAGTACTCACTGTTAGGTCAATTTTGTAGAAAAGGGGGGTTGTTTTAAAGGTGAAGAGGGCAAGTTTTTTTGAGGGGGAGCGTAAAGAAGGGTAGGCAAAAAGTGCACTTAAAAATATGACTTAAGTAAAATATCCAAGCAGAGACTTAAAGAGCGTTGTCTAACTTTTCGGGTGAAGGGTGTGTCAAATGCTTTTCTCGATGGAGATGTTACTTTGTCTGGAATGTTTCACAGTATGGTATTAAACCTTTCTACCTTCATGGAGGCCAAACCAGGCCAAGTTACAAGTCAGATGTGTGGAAAGGCGATCCCGCTCACAGTCAGAATCCCTGTTTTTCCAGGTATTTTTGAGCAATAAAACCACCTGTAATTGAATAAATGTAAGGTAAAGCTGTTTAATGTCATACTGAGAAACCCTCAAGCAGAAAAGTTACATAATCCACCTTTACGGGTAAAAAGGAAATTCAAGAAACGTGTAATTTTCTGGAGGTGGGACCTGCGAGATTCCATGGAAAATTAAAACCATACTTTGGAACATTCTACATAAAGACAGATATGTTTAATGCTATGATACAAGCAGGAAAAGGTGTATGTTTTGAGAAAAAAATCAAAAAATAAAGTAAAAAAGAACAAAAATCTATTCTTTGGTTAAAGCCTCAAGTAACTATACATATAGGCATATAGGAACATCTGATTTCAATCCAGTGCAATCCATTTTATTTATATACCACATTTTATACAGTTGTACGGACAAATGAAGTCAATAAATGAGAATTTATATCAGAGGCGGTTCTTGGGGGGGGCGAGTGGGGCAATTGCCCAGGGCGCAACTTCGTGAGGGGCGCCGTGCCGAGCGCTTGAAAAAAAAAAATCTATCATATCACTGTGTAGGAAATTGGCAAACTGGCGCCCCCTCTGGCTGCAGGCGCCCGCGCAATACATTCCCTTCCACATGGGCCAATGCGCAGCACAGAGACCCGCTGGAGCCTACAGCGGCGCGAGAGGAAAGGAAGAGAGAAAGAAAGAGAAGATGGTGAGAGGATTCACCCCCTCCCTCTCTGCGGCCGGTAACTGACAAAGCGTCTCAATCTGACAGTACACCGGCTGCGAGTCCAGCTCACACTACAACGATTTGACCAATGTCACGGCACTAGTTGCTAAGAGGAATTGACCAATGATACTACTCCTACTAGCTCCTACCAAGAATCGCTCGCATCGGGAACACGGAAACTACAGAAGACAATAGTAAACGAAGTTAGTATAACGCAACATTTAATCACTTTTAAATCGATCGTTCACCCTCCGTGGTATTTACTATGAATACAACGTACAAAGACACACTTTACACGGGACTTTGTAGAGATACGCGATCGGCATTTTCAATAGAGGCGACGTGAATTACTTATCCCGGACAACACTTCATCTGGGAGCTCTTTCGGATTTGCTGGACAGTATCTCATCTTTACTTTTGGTAAGTCATGTCATGAAATGTGTGTTTGTCATATCACTATTCTATTTTAGCGCTATTATATTATATTATATTGTATTAATTATATTAATTATATATGTTATATTATATTATTATATTTATTATATTATATTATAATATACTGAGGAGAAATCTGTGTGAGGAAAGTGAGGAATAGCTATGTGTGATAACTTTTTGTTTGTGTGTGTGCCTGTGCAATCTGTAGAATAAGACAGAAGAAGAATATATGTTTAAGGTGAGAGTAGCCCTGTGTGTGTGTGTGTGTGTGTGTGTGTGTGTGTGTGTATGTGTAGGTAGGGGATTTTGAAAAAATCGTTTGAATAATCGTTATTTCAATATTGACTGAGATAATCGTGATTATGATTTTTTCCATAATCGAGCAGTCGATCGTTCTATTAATATATCTGATTGTATATATTTTTGCCACTTTTATGTGTAGAGTTTATTTATTATTTTTTATTTATGTTATTTAAGTTATGATAACTTATATTTTTTTGAAAGTTGTGATAATGAGAACCACTCTATAGGGGGGGGGGCGCTCAGAGGGGGTCTCGCCCAGGGAGTAATTCAATGTAGAACCGCCACTGATTTATATTATAAAGCATACAAAATATCCCACTTAGTAAATTGTCGCATTTATACATTATGCATTTCAAGAATAATCATTTAACTGGAGGGGGAAATCCTGTCTAAGGGTATGCAAGAAACACCACAGAAAATAATTGTTTAAGTTAAATAATAGAAAGAGTAACTTACTAACTGAACAACATTTATTATTTCTTAGTAAGGAATTGGAATTGACAAAATATACATTTGTGAGGACAGTATAAACATGATTTCCTATATGGACATTTTTAGATTTACAATATAGTACAACACATTTCTTGTCCTCAGTAAGCCATTACCTGCATTTGGCCCTTTCTTCCTAGAACCTGGGTGCTCTTCTTCAAATCTTTATCCAGAATTACTCAAAATGACGTACCAGAAGAAAGCCACCTCATCCCTGGAACAACTCCATGCATACAGACCCCACATGGTTTAGGAAATATTTAACCATTCTTACAATTCCTGTTCTCCAAGCATATTTCTTTAAGAGCGAATGGCTACACATCTTTGTTTGCACAGGTAGGAACTTTGGTTTCCAGCCAGGGTCAATAAATCATTCCCAAATTCCCCCAAATACAGCTGCTGCTTTTTCGCTGTATCCACCAAAACTTGTAACCCAAAACTCCCCGAGATACAAAGCCCCGAAAGACAGATGCTGACACTTAATAGCACGTACTCTATCATGCTACGGAAGCCCAGATATGACAAAACGCAGGCTGGACTTTTGTGGACTTGTATTCAAACTCTGCTCACTTCTTTGAGGTCTTACCGCAGACCGCACAGGGGAGGCTTACCAGAAATCTCCCTGTGATTTTACCAGCAGGAGTTTATTTTAGAGCTTTCAGATTGATTGTAATTTATAGGGCCATCTAAAACATATTAGCTCCGATTGTAATCAGGCTGAATGAAGCCGAGAGCAATGGGCATTCTTAGTTTTCCCCTAATATCCACTGCTCGGGCACTAACGAGACGAGCTGGGTTAAAACAGTCGTATATTATCGTGAGAGGACAGAGGAAGAGGACAGGGGGAACGCTAACGATAACTAGGGAACACATGGGGAAAAAAATGAATAAGAAGTAGGTGCAGGCCATAAGCTGTTTGTGAGAGAGTAGAGTTCAGCTCCAGTCAAATGAAGCTCACTAGGCTAGTGGTTATAAGGGTGAATTTGCAGCTGAGTTCCATATTAGGAATAGGAATTTATTTACGGACAAAAATACGAATACTACTAATACTACGATTTTAAGACCAAAACCATGAGGCTCATTGCAGTTACAGAAAGAGGGGTGACAGTTCTTCTATACAAAGTGAACTGGAGCCATAGTTGATGGAGCCGGAAGCGCCGCCATGCTCGCCTCCTATTTGGAATGCGGCGGATAGAGGGTTAGATTTGTCCTCTGTATATACAGTCTACGGTATAGGCCCGTTAATATCAAATTGCACTAACAAAAGAAGCTGCAATCCAAAAACATATGAAGCCAGTGAGTAAGAGAAGTCAGTGCGTTTAGAATAAGATGTTTTAATTGGTAAATTTAGTAACTAAAATTTAAAAAAAGTTACATAACACAATTTTGCGTTTGAGTTTGTGAAACTTCATTTTAAAAACGTCATTTTCTTTTTGGAAAGAGTATGCAGAGAGTCTCACCAATTTGGCGATTATGAAAGAAAAGAAAATAAGAGTAATTTAGTTTAGTAAAATTTTCAAAATGATCATGGTGAACATAATAATCATATTTCAAAGGTGGTGTACCTGATTTTTACTGTCCTAAAAATGTGGAAAAACATCACTACAAAGTAGAGCTGGGTAGTATGATCAAAGATTGATATCACAGTATTTTTCAAAATGATATCAGTGTCCCGGTATTTGATGTTTTTTATTTATTTATTTATTTTTTTCATGCATGACTAGGTGTTAATCCCATTTCCTAATAATTTTGAGCAAATTCTGGGTCCAGTGCTTTAATCATCTGCAATCCTTGAAGCTCCTTTCGCAACAGGACTAAGTGGTACAGTGTCTTTGGCGAAGTGGACAGTAATATCGTCAGGGCAGTCCCCGTCTTTGAGTGACATCTGAGTGGTGTTTTGTGTTGCAGCACCAATTTGAACATTCCCTGCAGACGTGGAAGAGGATGCAGATCTTAGTTTCATGCATTCTTCATATTCCAGGACATGTTTGTGACGGAGGTGAAGCAGATCGCTCGTGTCACCTCCTGCGGCTACAACTTTAGCCCGACAACATTTAGAGAATACGGTTGTTTGATCAGCACCAGATTGTTTAAAGCCAAAGTACTTCCACACAACTGACACGGCTCCTCTTTTCGGTATACGTTCCTCTGTGTCTGTAACATTTTCTCTGTCCATATTGTTCACTGCTCGACACACACTGAGCTTCCACCGCTCTCATGCCACTGCAAAACAGTCCCCTTCTCAAACAATGTCTCGCGGCGTGAAGTTCCACCGCTCTGTGTTCCCGAGGTTTTTACGCACACACTCACCAGTATTGGAGTATATGAAAAATTCATATCATTAAAGGTCCCATGGCATGAAATTTTCACTTTCTGAGGTTTTTGAACGTTAATGTGAGCTCCCCTACCCTGTTTAGCCCCCCCCCCAAGGTTAAAAGTTGCGAAATGTCTAAACTGAGCATTTGCGATCCTTTTCTGCGTTACAAAAAATCGGAGCTCAAACGGGCGATTTTGAACAAGGCACCTTATTGATGTCGAAAAAAGAAATGCAAATGCAGTTCCACCCCCGTCTGTCTGTACTCAGCGTCTCTGTAAATCACGCCCAGAGAGTTTGGACTGCGAATGCACTAGGCAATGCGAAATGCGTTTTTTTATTTGCCTGGAGGCACGTCCGAGTGTTTCTAGGCTCGGAAGTCCTTTATCTGAGCCTCTGGACCTTTGAACATTTTATTTTCTGTGGAAATGTGTTTATTTTTCAATGGAACGCTTAAAATCTCTCCCCCCGTGCAAAAACACGGAAGTGGATCATCTGAGCGCTCAGAGCCGAAAGCGGAGAGTTTGGCCACGCCCCCCACCCTCTACTATAGGCCAGCTCTTTTCTCCTCATTTGCATTCAAGCAACAACGCCCAGAATAAAGTGTTTGAGAGAGATATTTATGACTCTTTCTCATCTTATCTCTGTTTCTCATGCACTGAGTGTTGATTTTGAAGAAGGATTCATTTACAGTATTAGGGAACCATTAAAGGAAAAGTAACGTTATTTTACAATCTGAGCCTTCGTTCGGTAATAAAACAAGTCGTTTGACTCACCCATAGCACGTTGGTGTCATTTGGAGCTGTTTGGTAAAAGTTATGTTGTAGCGTATCCGTTAGCCTGAGTACTCGGGGCATTACTTTGCGGTCTCCAAATAACACAAACTTTAGCAGTTTTCAAATCATAGAAGCCCGATGTCTTAATCTACGATTTTGTTTGAAGCAAAAGTGGCCTGTAATCCGAGATGTATCCATAGTTTCGAGTAGATGAGGACGCCAGTGCGCATGCGCGGACTGTGCCTCTCAGCTCCCGGGACCCAAACATGAAATGCAAAGCTGAAAACTGTGGATAAATCTCGGATTACAGGCCACTTTTGCTTCAAACGAAATCGTAGATTAAGACATCGGGCTTCTATGATTTGAAAACTGCTAAAGTTTGTGTTATTTGGAGACCGCAAAGTAATGCCCCGAGTACTCAGGCTAACGGATACGCTACAACATAACTTTTACCAAACAGCTCCAAATGACACCAACGTGCTATGGGTGAGTCAAACGACTTGTTTTATTACCGAACGAAGGCTCAGATTGTAAAATAACGTTACTTTTCCTTTAAGGAGCCATATAAAAGCATCAAGAAGTACCATGTCATGGGATCTTTAATGCTGTTTTGAATAAATTTTATTACAGAAAAATTCGATTTGATTCGATTCTCTTGTGGATGCATTGATGCATTTGGATCGTCGGCTGTAGGATCGATGCATTGATACGAATCGATTATTTACACGACTAATACCGCCCAGATCCACCAGAACGGTATTCCTCACTTACTTTATGCATTCTGAGCATTCTAATTATTCACCATAATGAGTTTATAAGTGCTTTTCACAAGTTTCAGAGTTTTGTCATCACCGTAACACTAGCAACAACTAGCATGCTATCACACATTTCCTGATTCCCTGACAATAAAACACATGGGGAAAAACATCAGGTACAGGCCCTTTAATATCCACTATTCAGAACTAACAAGAAAAGCTGGGTGAAACCATTTATTGTATGAAAAGGCTGTAATCAAAAATATAAGTCAGTAAGAATGTTTAGGGAAAAAAATTCAACAGGTAATTTCATTTTAATCTCTAAAATGGCATTACAACATAATTTTGTAGTAATTGCATTTGAGGCTTCATTTTCAAAACTTAATAACCTTTTTGAAAAGAAACAGCCTCACAAATTTTGCAATTATGAAGAAAATGCTTTTTAATGAGATGAACAGAAAATAAAGTAATTAAGTTTTTAAATGGTCAAAATGAATGATCATGGTGAACATAATAATCCTACATCTTCAAAGTGCTGAACCTAAAATGTGAAACAGTTTTCAATGGTACAAAGTTATTCCTCACTTACGCATGCTGACTCATGCTGAGTCTAATATTTATTCAGCACAATCGAGTTTTTAACCACTTTTCACCACTCTCAAAGAACAGTGCGGAGTGTTGCTATCTAACAACAACTAGCATGATAATGTGCACTCATTCTCTGGCAATAACACACACAAAACTGGAACCCTTTAATATCCACTGTTCAGCACTAACACAGGGATGTATAAGATGTTTTAAATGGTACATTTAATTTGAATCACTAAAATAACAACTTACATAACTACATTAATTTGTAGTAATTGAGTTTGGGACACCTTGTACTCAAAACCTAATTTTAAAAAGAAACTGACAGCTTCATGTTTAAATAGCGCCAGTGTTGTAAGTAAATCCAAGTAATTTTAGTGTTTTAAAATAAAAATAAATACACAATTTCAATATCTATTTTTTTTTTTACTTGCGCCACGCCCATCAAAATGATAGTACAGTATATAAAAAGTATATAACTTTTAAAGGTCCCATGACATGGTACTTCCTGATGCTTTTATGTGGCTCCTTAATGGTTCCCTAATACTGTAAATGAATCCTTCTTCAAAATCAAGACTCAGTGCATGAGAAACAGAGATAAGATGAGAAAGAGTCATAAATATCTCTCTCAAACACTTTATTCTGGGCGTTGTTGCTTGAATGCAAATGAGGAGAAAAGAGCTGGCCTATAGTAGAGGGTGGGGGCGTGGCCAAACTCTCCACTCTCCGCTGTCAGCTCTCAGCTGATCCATTTCCTTGTTTCTGCACGGGGGGAGAGATTTGAAGCGTTCCATTGAAAAATAAACACATTTCCACAGAAAATAAAATTAAACCACTGCTGTTCAAAGGTCCAGAGGCTCAGATAAAGGACTTCCGAGCCTAGAAACACTCGGACGTGCCTCCAGGCAAATAAAAAAACGCATTTCGCATTGCCTAGCGCATTCGCAGTCCAAACTCTCTGGGCGTGAGAGACGCTGAGTACAGACAGACGGGGGTGGAACTGCATTTGCATTTCTTTTTTCGATCTGACGTCAATAAGGTGCCTTGTTCAAAATCGCCCGTTTGAGCTCCGATTTTTTGTAACGCAGAAAAGGATGCAAATGCTCAGTTTAGACATTTCGCAACTTTTAACCATGGGGGGGGGGGGCTAAACAGGGTAGGGGAGCTCACATTAACGTTCAAAAACCTCAGAAAGTGAAAATTTCATGTCATGGGACCTTTAATGTTTCTTCTCAGCATTTCCTACATGTGTTTTATGACGCTTAAGCCCTTTACAGTGCACGGACAGCCTAGGATAATGGAGTCTTAAAACATCTGTATAACTCCTGTAACCACCACAGCCTCATCATCTCAAAGAAACGTCGTCAAGCAAAACTAATCTGGTCTTACTCCAATAATAACTCCTCTTTAAACCCTCACATTTGCATTACATTACTGTTTACACCGCATAATATTATGTGTTTGAACAATCAGAAGACTACGGTTACAGACATGAGCGGTCAAAAGAGCAGAACTAATGCCTGAGATCGAGATACTACTACTACTACTACTACTACTACTACTACTACTACTACTACTCAGGTCTCAGACATCATTTGTCTCCCATCTATAACTCTATCCTCAAACCTAAATAAAAAAACAAACAAAGAAAACAATAGAGCAGCAGGTCAGGTCCAGAGGTGTGAAAACACCATTATGGTCCTGAATGGCTATGCTAACAATACCCCACACTTCCACTGCATATTTAATAGGCCCAACTAACTAACAGAAACTGAAAAACAAGTAGGTGTAGTAGTTTCAAAGTAATTTCATTGTAGTTAGCTCCTCCCTGCAGATATAAGGCAGTGTCCACCAGCGTCTGACCAGAACTGAAGAAGCAGCTTGGATGAGCTGCGAAATGTATTCGACCAAATAAACCTTTGTCCAGTTGACAGATTGAATTTCTCCTTTTGCCATGGATTCTACCAGGATGACTGAGGGATTCTACATACTACTACTATTACTACTACTATTTCAATTGCTACAACTATTACTACTACTAGTGCTGCTGCTTACACTACTACTACAACTACTACTCCAAGGACAATGACTACTAGTACTGTGACTACTGCTACAACAACTATACTGCACATGGTATAATAATTGTATAAAGTGTATTCATATCATGGTAGTGTATTGCCAATTCAAATATGCATTTAATTTTGGATTTTTCCCATTCAAAATAATGTACAGTGCACGGACGGCGTAGGATAATGGAGTCTTAAAAAGCCTGTAAAACCACCGTCTCAAAGAAACGTCGTCAAGCAAAACTAATCTGGTCTTACTCCAATAATTGCCCCTCACATTTGCATTACATTACTGTTTACACCGCATATGTGTTTAGACAATTGGGAGACTACGGTTATGGACACGAGCGGTCAAAAGAGCAGAACTAATGCCTGAGATAGAGATGGAATGGTACTGTATAGAGCGTGGCTAACTGGTGACAATGGGAATATGAGGCTCACACAATGTCACTGTATGGTCGGATTAAAGACTTCCTTTTATCTGGATTTTAAACAGTAATTGCTTTGGCTTTTTGTACATTGCCGGGAGCCCCTAACACAGGTCTGTAATAGCAGGTGGAGGTTTTAATGGGAAAATTAATGGAGCTAAATGGGCCCAGTAATAATGCAATGACCAGACCACATCGGCTCACAGACATACTAGTATTTTTCTTTTTTTAACGTTTTTTTTTTTTTTTTTAAGTCTAGCTGGCTATGAACAAACAATAAAACTACTACTACTACTACTACTACTACTACTACTACAAGTTCTGCTGCTACAGCTACTACTACTGCTAAAGCTACAACTAGACCAACTACTACTGCTTATTGCCGCTACTACAACAATTACAAGGACAACTACTGCTACTACTACTACTACTACTACTACTACTACTACTACTTCTACTTCTACTACTACTACTTCAACGATCACTACTACTAGTGTTTCAACTACTACAAGCTCTAAAAAGTTGGCTCATTGTATAAAGCTCCAGTACACAAGGGAACTGTAACCTGAAAGGCAACAATAAAACAACATGCCAAACATCCTTACAAACATCGAGCCTACAGGGACTATTTGAATATTTTCTTTTATTCCATTTTTATAGTGTTTGAACCGAGAAAGCAGTGTAGTCAGTCGTGTCGAGCTGTGCTGGAGTTATCTAAGGTTGCAGAGGTCCAAAAGGGCACAACCTTAAGGTAAACGTGGGAAGAAAAAAAAGAAAAAAAAAAAGAAAAAACTGCACCGTTACCATGGAAACTGGATTTTCTCTTCACTATAAGTTTCATGGAGCATATAAAAAAAATAATAATAATTAAAAAAAACTTTTCATTGTAGACATCTGAGTCAACTGAAGCATGGCAGTTAGTGATTGAATTTTTGGCTCTTTTACGGGATCCGAATCTTTTGGATCTGTGTGTTTCAAAGAGCCGCTCAAAAGACTGGCTCTTGTTCTTACTTTTTTTTTTTTTTACATGACAGAAGCCAATGTGAGAACTCATTTTAATCATTTGCAGTGGCATCATGCGGGGGGTGTGTGCTACATGTATCTTTATCGGCAGAATGTTTATCAGTTACCATGGTGACACAATGCACACATTAGCAAACACTGACAAAAAAGTTTTAGACCGCCTTAAAACTCAAGAAAAAATACAAATTGGATTTAAACAACACTCAGGAGCTCAGATTTATTCTAACTGGAGCAGCTGAGTCTCAGTCAGAGTAGTGCTTCAGTTAGCTTGAGGACAAACTGACAGCGGGAGTGAGTTTGCCCTTTCAAATCACCTAAATAAAATTACGATTATTACAATAACAAATATGTTTTTTTGGTTACACAGATATCACTTGTGGTGCCTGCTTTGCTTCTGCGTTGATTCTTGTGTTGGTTCAGCGCTAAACAGGATAAAAACGCATAAAAATTAGACAGAAAAAGATTGGTTTCTTTTAAAAACTAAGATCCGGTTCCAATCATTCACAATAAAGGTCCTACATTACACAGAATTTGAAATCCTTTATTATTTGTCTTTCTGCATCTCCAGATCTCAAAATGCTCTATTCCACCTCGTGATGTTTGTGATCAGGCCTGGACTGGTAACTGGGCATACCGGGCATTTTCCTGGTGGGCCGACGGACCTTGATGCCGTTTTTTTTTTTTTTTTTTAACTTAGAGACCGGCCCACAATTTAGGACTGAACCAGGACTAAACCAGGACTAAACCAGGACTAAACCAGGACTACATCAGGTCTGAATCAGGACTAAATCAGGATTGAACCAGGACTAAACCAGGACTAATCAGGTCTAAATCAGGACTAAATCAGGTCTGAACCAGGACTAAATCAGGATTGAATGAGAACTAAACCAGGACTAATCAGATCTAAATCAGGACTAAATCAGGTCTGAACCAGGACTAAACCAGGACTAAATCAGGATTGAACCAGGACTAAACCAGGACTAATCAGGTCTAAATCAGGACTAAATCAGGTCTGAACCAGGACTAAATCAGGATTGAATGAGAACTAAACCAGGACTAATCAGATCTAAATCAGGACTAAATCAGGTCTGAACCAGGACTAAACCAGGACTAAACCAGGACTAAACCAGGTCTAAATCAGGACTGAACCAGGACTAAACCAGGACTAATCAGATCTAAATCAGGACTAAATCAGGTCTGAACCAGGACTAAACCAGGACTAAATCAGGTCTGAACCAGGACTAAGCCAGGACTAAACCAGGGCTACATCAGGTCTGAAGCAGGACTAAACCAGGTCTGAACCAGGACTAAACCAGGACTAAATCAGGATTCAACCAGGACTAAACCAGGACTAATCAGGTCTAAATCAGGACTAAAACAGGATTGAACCAGGACTAAACCAGGACTAATCAGGTCTAAATCAGGACTAAATCAGGTCTGAACCAGGACTAAACCAGGACTAAACCAGGACTAAATCAGGACTGAACCAGGACTAATCAGGTCTAAATCAGGACTAAATCAGGTCTGAACCAGGACTAAACCAGGACTAAACCAGGACTAAATCAGGACTAAACCAGGACTAAATCAGGACTGAACCAGGACTAAACCAGGACTAATCAGGTCTAAATCAGGACTAAATCAGGTCTGAACCAGGACTAAACCAGGACTAATTATGAGGGGCTGGTCTAAGCCAAAAATGCCAGGGCCATTTTTTTGTCCCAGTCCAGACCTGTTTGTGATGAGGAAACAACATTCTAACACAGATCTGAAAATAGCGTAATATATGGGCCCTTTCAGGAACCGTTTTCTTTGTAATCATCGTCCCTCTTGCATCGAATGTGGAAAATTGCAAGAACTTGTCCAAACACTTTAAATAAATTATTACGAACTTGAACTTTCATGAAAACCACTTAAAAGCGTATTTACTGTTGCTGTGTTGCCAATGGGTGGTTCTATGGCTCAAACTAAACACAAGTCGGTTGAATGTGTTTTAAAGTCACTGGTGTGTGCGCTGTGTGTCAGGAGTGTGATGGACATTTGAACAAATACGAGGGTTTGATTTCTAAACACTTATGGCTGCTGGTCAGTGGGACAGAGTTTCTATTCTGGTGAGTCATTCAAATGTTAATCTCAGTGTTTGACAAATTTAGCAAACTTTTTTTCTTTTTTTTTTTCTCAGAATAGAAATGGCATGAATGGCACAGAAGCTGTTCAATAATGAAGGAGATTTGAAAATATAAAATAGCACTATATATTGGTAAAGAAAAACAAAGATGGCTGAAATTTGAAATAAATAAAATAAAAAATGATTAATTTTGAATCAAGTAATTACTTTTGCTATCTGTAATGGTTGTAACTAACCAAAATCTAGCCCGAAAGTAAGCATAAGAAATAAAATTGTACAAAAAATATAAATAATAATAAGAAAACAACAACAACAACAACAACAACAACAACAATAATAATAATAATAATAATAATAATAATAATAATAATAATAATAATAAAATTTTAATTGTAAGATCTATTTTATATTTCCAGTGAATTAAAAAGTAAATAAACAAATAAAATTAAAGACCAAATGACATACAGTAATCCCTTGTTTATCGCGGGGGTTAGGTTCCAGAAACAACCCGCAATAAGAGAAATCCGCGAAGTAGGACAACTGTATATTTTACAATTATTCTACATGTTTTAAGGCTGTAAATGCCTCACCACACACATTGTACGCTTTTCTCAGACTGGATTTAACATTTTCTCACATTTGTCTCTCGTTTAAACACTCA
Source organism: Paratrypauchen microcephalus (assembly GCA_036785185.1). Lineage (NCBI taxonomy): Eukaryota > Metazoa > Chordata > Actinopteri > Gobiiformes > Gobiidae > Paratrypauchen > Paratrypauchen microcephalus. The sequence goes on from JAVJIX010000033.1 coordinate 1,297,635, forward strand.
AACTTTCATAGATTTTCAACAAAATGTATTAATAGTGACGCGGGGGGGGGGGGGGGGGGGGGGAGGAGCACTGCCACGTCCCGGGACGCGACGCGCACCAACCCCTTAGAAAAGTGCGTGACATGACACGTGCACCCCTCATCGTGGTCAAATCCGTGACAGAGCAGTGTGACCGGCGCAAGGCCGCGCGTACACCGGGGCTGCGAGCACGAGATCAAACCGTGGCGCCCGGTACGCGTGCTCTCAGCCCGAAACACAAACCGAACACGCATAAACGAGCGCAAGAGCTGCTGATTTAATCCTGGTTTAGACCTGGTCTAGTCCCGGTTTAGTCCAGGTCTAGACCTGGTCCAGTCCTGGTTTAGTCCAGGGCCAGTCCAGGTTTAGACCTGGTTTAGACCTTGTCTAGACCTGGTTTAGTTCTGGTCTAGACCTGGTTTAGTCCACGTTTCGTCCTGGTCTAGTCTCTTAGCCAATCAGGACGCAGAAAACAATGTTACACTATAAAAAAAAAAGAAAAAAAAATAAAAAAAAGAAAAAAAAAAGAAATCCGCGAAACAGCAAGGCCGCGAACAGTGAGGGACCAGTGTATACTGATTTTTTTTTAGAATCCAGAGAAGCCAATGGTTGATGAGGTCTTCTAATATTTTTGGCTGACATGTAGTACCAGTTTGGATTTATTATTATTTATTATTTATTATTATTTATTATTATTATTATTATTATTATTATTATTATTATTATTATTATTATTATTATTATTATTATTATTATTATTATTATTATTATTATTATTAATTTATGTATTTATGTATTTATTTATTTTTCCCAAATTATGTAGTTTTAATCAATTACAAACTAACCTAAGACCTTGTAAGTCATGTCGTTTAGCAGTGTCCTTCTCTCCAATGTGTTTGGGGAAAAAAAAATCTTCCTAATATATCAAAACAACCGATATAACAATCTCAAACCAAAATGTTGATTGGTTGATGGTTCAGTCCCTGTCATCAGTGCATATTTGTCTGAATATACTGAATGTGTATCAAGGCTTTTAAATGTTCCACATTATAGCATTAATGGTGCCTAGAAATGTACATGACCCTTTAAAATGTAACTGGGGGGACAGTTTTCTATGATAAAATTTTACTTTTAATACTTTAGTTTTTTGTGAATATCTCCAAACACGTGATTTTATTCAGTTGAAAACACTGTAAGCCATAAGATTATTATGATTTGTGGATTCAATCCATAACAAACTCCCATAATTCCCTGCTCTCCAGATGAAATCATGACACCATCCAATTCTAAAATGTGAACACAACCCCTTGTCTGTCTGCGCCTATGCTCAAGCAACGTAATCTCTTTTAGCCATACGAATTTTACTCCGCCTGTTAACATCTCACCTTCTAATTTACTATGTCAATAAAACCAGACACCGCACACCTTCGCCTTTGCGACTGACAGGCAATTCTGACAGGTTCAACTGGAATCTCTCAACACGACAGGTGCGGGACATTTGAGACATTCATACAAACCAGTGTTATGAAAATATCAGAGTCCGTTCTATGAGCCTGTGTGTGTGTGTTTGTGTGTGTGTGTATACGATTACCACCATTACATGAGGATTTTTTTGGGCCCTTAAGTCCTCTTTAAAGTACATATGCCAGGTTTTCATGTTTTGATTTGGTAAAAGGAGAAATTCAATTAATCAACTGGACAAGGTTTATTTGGTCGAAAACGTTTCGCACTCCTTCTGCAGGGAGGAGCTAACTACACTGAAATTATTCTGAAACTATCACCTCTTTGTTTTAAGTTTCTGTCTTTTGTTTGTTTCCGAATAATTTCAGTGTACAGTAGTTAGCTCCTCCCTGCAGCTAGATATAAGCAGTGTCCTTCAGCACTCTAACCAGAACTGACGAAGCAACTCGGATGAGCTGCGAAACATTTTCGACCAAAAAAACTTTGTCCAGTTGACAAATTGAATTTCTCCTTTTACCATGGATTCTACCTGGACGACTGAGGGATTTTTCACACATGTTTTGTTTTTTTTTTGGTTTTTTTTCTAATCATTACTTTTTTGGTGGGATAGTAGTTGTGGTAAATAAGTATCATAATTTTACATCAGTTAAAGCTTCAATGTGTAACTTTTTTGTTGGAGGTCCATCACCTGCTTCTTTCTATGGATATGTCATTGCTCTGGAATGTTCCACAGTATGACATTATTCACCTTAGACTTATTCAGTTATGGTTTTATAGCTCAAAAATACCCAGAAAAAACAGCCTTTTCACAGATCTGACCTGTAATTTGGTCTGATTTGGTCTCCATGAAGAGATAAAGGTTTAATACCAGGCTGTGGAATAATCAAAACTGCCAGCACACACCACGTTAACCAGCAGGTTATACAGTAGTGAATCCGTTAATCCGTTAATACAGCATTGAGATCAAATATAAGAATTATGTTATTGTTATTGTGAATGATATGGTGTGTGTGATTGTGTGTTTCGGGTTAATGTTAGTGGGTGTATATTATGTTTTGCTGTGTTACTGCGTAATGAGATGTGTGTCAAAGTTAAATGTGTGATGCTGTGTGTGTGTGTATGTGTGTGTTTTAAGAGAGAAAATCTTTGATTGCTTTTATTGATATAGACCGTTGTTTTTTATCCATGTAACCAGGGACTGCGGATGGAAATGAGCTTTGTAGCTATACTCTGGTGCAGAACATCTCTGTCTTTGTACATAATGTCTCTGTACATTGTCCCTTCAAATAAAGACTAAACTAAACTAAACTAAACTGTGAAACATTCCAGATAAAGCAATAACATCTCCATGAAGACAACCAATCAACGCACCCTCTGCAAGAAAAGTTGCACAATGAACCTCTAAGTAATAGTTTGTGGAAAAAAGGTTGAGAAGTACAAAAATAGCAGGAAGTAGCACTGAGACGAAATTAAATTTTGATTCACTGTATGTCGTGTACATATGGCAGAATTTGACAGTAACGCTAACTATGAACTGTGAGTTGTATAAAGGAATAGAAGGAAAATTCCACCCAAAATGCAGGACAAGGAAGGTATTTATTTATTTATTTATTTTTGACAAATTAAACATTGTTTGAAGTGTTGTCATGAATTTTTATTTTTCTATAAGTAATGTGCAATAGTTTAGCCCTTGTTTACATTATGGTTGCTAGGTAACAGTTATGGACCTTCAAGGCCTATAAATGTGTTTCAAAATCTGCTTTAACTGTTATGCACATGAATCAAAATCCATGTCAAGTGAGCAAATAAGCTTTTATGCTAAATTTGTGTGTTTTCCACCTTTCGTTACTAAGATGATGGAAATGCAACTTATGTCATACCAGCTGACCCATGTCCAGCCTGGATGTAAAATTGTAAACTTTACTTTGATTAAAGGTCCCATGGCATGAAATTTTCACTTTCTGAGGTTTTTGAACGTTAATGTGAGCTCCCCTACCCTGTTTAGCCCTCCCCCACCCATGGTTAAAAGTTGTGGAGCATTTGCGGTCCTTTTCCGCGTTTGAAAAAAAACAGCCCAAACGGGCGATTCTGAACAAGGGAACTTTCTGACATCACACTCGGGGAAAAATGCAAATGCAGTTCCACCCCCCGTCTGGATGTCTACCCACCGTCTCTGGAAATCATGCCCAGAGAGTTTGGACCGCGAACGAGCTACGCAATGCGAGATATGTTTTTTTATTTGCCTGGAGGCACGTGAGAGTGTTTCCAGGCTCGGATGTCCTTTATCCGAGCCTCCGAACCTCTGAAACAGCAGTGGTTTAATTTTATTTTCTGTGGAAATGTGTTTATTTTTCAATGGAAATCGTCTCATATCGCTTAAACGCGGAAGTGGGGCCAGCGCACCGCTAAACGAGGAAAGAGCGGAGAGTTTGGCCACACTCCCACCCGCTGCACTGGCCTGTCTCTGTCCTCCTCATTTGCGTTAAAGCAACAACGCCCATAATAAAGTGTTTCAGAGTTATATTTATGACTCTGACTGTGTTCATGGGGCTATCTCATGCACGGAGTCTTGATTTTGAAGAAGGATTCATTTACAGTATTAGGGAACCATAAAGGCGCCATATAAAAGCATCATGAAGTACCATGTCATGGGATCTTTAAAAAGGGACAATTGTGCCCTTTAAACCTCACATGTGCGTTACTGCTCCATTGGTCTTCATGGTGCCCACAGAGCTTTTGTCAGTTGGAGATAAAGGGCACTGTGCACAGATGCGACACACATCGCACTTTTACTTGAAAATCATCTAACCTTTTGTGTGTCTTTTAAAGGTTTTGAGTATTATTATTATTATTATTATTATTATTATTATTATTATTATTATTACTTATTTTATTATTATTATCACTTATCTTTATGCCATTCTTGCCTGCATGCACTTTTCTTTCCTGTTCAAACTGTCCCTACCTGGAGCTATTGTGACAAGTAAATTTCTCCTGTGTGAGATCAATAAAGTTTTATCTTATCTTATACTGAAAAAAATGCCGAATCGGATATTGGCTTCCATCAGTTGAGACGATATCCTGGTTGACATGTTCATACAAATTTGTTCTTTAGTTACTTGTGGGATAAATAACGCGTAAATAACACAATTGGGCCAGACCTGCCTTATTTTATTTTTGTTTTAAGGGATCAGTCCCTGTACTGGCATTGGTTGATAATGGAATTCTGCAGATACTTAGTTGATCGAAATTGGTATTGGAACTGAAAAAGCTGAATCGGTGCATCCATGCTGACAGTTGTAAAATATATAGGTGCAAATACTTTTAAAAATGTCATTATTTCTAATTAGGAAACATAATTAAATTAAATTAATTACACAATACATCATGATTGCATGCACAAGTAATCCATAGGGGTTAGTACTAATATTTTTCCTTGGATGGATTTTGGATCAGACTTGTGTTCACTGTGCTATCAGGAAATCAGTGTAAGTCTATGTAAAGTCCCCTGAACATATGGAACATTATATTGACTGTGTTATGAAGATAGACAGCCAGTGTGTTGGAAAGAATGGCGGGATATAGGGTTGACCGCACTGTGAAGGCTAAGCTCAGCTGCAGCTGCCAGTGTTTTGTCTGCTGTAGGCTTTAACTATAGAGTCCATTCGATACTGTGGAGTGGGGTAGGAATAGTATCTGATACAGAACTATGTTAAAGAGAGTTTTAGCCACTGTGGGACACTGGATCAAGTTCAACTGAAAACATTCCAACTTATGATGTGGTAATACAGGAAAAGCTTCACTGTGTATTTCAGCTCCAAGCACCTTCACTAATCATTTGGATCATTTCATTTCTGGAATTTCCAATCTCTACTGAACTAAAGGTACAAGGCAGCTGCTAACTTGAAAACTACCACTACATGTCATCAGATAGTGGAACAGAGCATTTGGAGCTTTGGAGACAGACTAATAATAAAGAGTGTGAATGAAACAAAACACAACTCCACAATGTTTTTGAAGAGATAACATTATAACATAGCTTAAATCACATAAGAGGCCAATACAGGACAATACAAGGTTACTCAAACATGCACGAACCAACGTTGAATAAACTAGTGATGATCCAAAGAGATTTACACATGCTGAAAAACTCACTAAAGCACATTTTGCAGATGTTCTGTAATGTATAGTTTTTGTTCTCTCCCTAGACAGTAAGTTTGCATCAGTGACAAAGGCTTTTGCACTGAGTGTGTGCCATAAGGGAACCATTAAGGGTAGATGCTGTTGAAACACATTGTGTGTTTGACCTGTCTCTGGTCAGTGAGCCGAGAGCAGCCATTACCCTCCACGCAGTTACACACAGTCACCTTCAGAGGCACTGTCAGGACTTTGGCACACTTCTACATAATAAATCGTAGTCTATTAAATTAAACAGGCAGAAGAACAAAATGTATTCTTTCAATGCCAAGTTTTGTCAGTACTGTAAATCAGATATTGTTTAAAGCTAGGCTACCTGATGTTCACCGTAGACTGTACATGTAAATGGACACAGCTAACCCGCTAGCCGCCATATTCCAATTTGGAAATAGGCATGGGCACGCTTCCGGCTCCATTGACTCTGGCTGTAATTGGCTTTACACTGAAAAATTCAACTCGATAACCGCTAGCATCGTGAGCTTCCTATAGTTGACATCACACTCCTTTAGTTTGCATAATACCCCTCTTTAAATACACTTTTTGGGGGATAAATGGCACAAAAAATAATTTAAAAAAAATAGTCAGGCACCCCGAGTCCTGGTGTCAAAACCCGACCAATCTTATAATGAGTGAGTAGTTGGTGCTTTTGCTTGTTCTTCAGCACTGCTCCTCTCTCCAGAACCGACAGGCCAGAGTCCAGAATGGGATGGATGCGTTTGATTTGCCATGCAGCGTATGCCTCTGGGTCACAGCACATGTATTTTTCAGCTCTACCCCACCGGCAGATCCGCTCTTCCCTCCTCTTCCTCCTCCTCCTCTTCTCCGTGTGTTCTGAAGGCCAGGCCTGTCTCATCCCTCAGTCTGTGTGAATGCGCCGAGTATCCAGGAGCGATAGACTTGGTTCTAATGCATGTAGCACACTCCGGGGGTCTGTCTGGATTTTGAAAGATTTTAGTCTTTCGTCAAAAGTAAACTCTTGGTGGATTTTAGTCGCATTGGTTTATGTCTGCCATTTTGAGGACTATTATGTTTTTTTATAATGTTTTGTTTTTGCAATATTACTACTTTATCAGTCAGATCAATCACCGCATGACATTAAATTAACTGGGGATTTAAAAAAATGCAAATTAAATCTAAATTTAATTTCCATGACACATTTTAAATACAGTTTTTAACATTTAAGAAAAGTCCCATGAATTTTAAAACTTTGTCGAGAAAGGATATTTTGCTTGATCCAATTTAAGATTTATGTTTTAAAACGAACAAATGAATAACAATTTTTAGGAACAACTGAGAATCACATGCATGTGAGAATGTTTATAGCGATCTAAATTACAGGGTTAGCTGGTTTTAAACATAATATGACTGATGTAATTTTTTTGTTTCATTACATTTAAGATTTATTTAGCACATGAGCATTTCAGAGCAGGCTAAAATATGAACAGCAATACAAGACAATGTCACGATTTTGACAGACCTCTGAAGTTTTTGGCCGGTTTAAAACGTATTATGACTTCACGGCTATTGAATATTTTGTTTGCATATGTTTGGAATCTTTAATTATTTTACATTGTAAATTCTCACTGAAGGCATGAAACATATGAATGGACACATATGGAATGGAGCAAACACTTGTTGACATGAAGTTCATTAAGAGAAGGTCAAGAGCAAAATTTGGCTACTTTAAAGGGACAGTGTGTAAGATTTTTACCCGTTAATTACTGAAATTGAAGATACCCATTCAAAAATACATTGTTTTCCAAGCCTTTTCACTTCCATCATGAAATCAAAGTATTCTTTTGGACTTAGATATAGTCACATAAAAGGGGGATCTTCCCCATGCAGAGGCAGCCATTTTGAATACGAGAGCCGCAGAAGGACATTTGGGCTCCACCTTCGCCTTCGGCAAGGCTCGTGGTTTTGGGTAAACAACACAAGCATGCTGCCGGATCAGACGTAATGGATCTAACACGTGTTTTGGACTAAATTGTTTTACTGGATTTTATTCGCTGGATCCTTACGGACAGATTGAGAGCAAGTTTATGGTGAAATACAGAGTTTGACCTGTGCAAAGCATTCTAAGGTAAGCTAACCTCGTTTTGTGCTTTTCCGTATAAAAGCCCCATGTGCTCGGGGAGTGATTGTTGTGCAGGGAAATGAATTGCATAGTCAAAAAGAGGAGACTGTAAGGTTTCATTTGATGTGTAGAGTGTCATGGTACATGATCGGGAATGTGTGTTTTCATGAGAAAAGAAAAAAAAAAAAAAAAACGGGACCGCGTTTTATTTATACAGTAGCGGCGCGCGGCTCGTGCGCGGGTCCCTCGAGGTCTGCCGTAGCTAAAACAGAAAGTGCAATAGCACCATCCACCTATGCGCCACGAATCCTACACACTGGGGCTTTAAGGATTTGAGTAAAAATTTGAGTGTGCTACTAATTCAATACATCTTGCATCATGTGTTCTGTATGTATATAAAATGTAGAAAGTAACTGCAGCATGTGTTCCAGCTGCACATTTTCAACAGATCCGGTAGCATTAACAATTGAGAATACAAACCACTAAACAAATACAAAAATCTGATCTATTTCATAACTGTTTGTAGCCATCTAAACTACAGGGTTAGGAAGTTTTATACACAGCATGACTTCAGGGAGACAAGATATTTTGTTGTTTGGATGGAATATTGGATTGCATAAATAATTATAGCCCTTGAAATTTTCCATTCAAATTGCACTTATTTCATTAACATTGTAGTACAATTACAGTGGTTTTGAGTCTGTTACCGTTATCTAGGCCATCACGAACACATTTTGCCCTTCTATCAATCTATCAATGATCTCTTCTTTTTTTTTCCCCTTTCACTGAGGACATAAAACAAAAGGGACACTGCACGAAGGGAAAAAAATGCTATAGCTCTAAAGTACTGAGTGATTTAAAAAGGTAAGTTTGCCTCGTAAACTGGTCACGGTAAGCATATCCGTGGGGTGCGTAGCTTAACGTCCCCGCGAGGCTTAGCCTGGCTTCAGGAAAAGAAGAAGAGGTTTGTTCCAAAAAGATCCGGCTCCATCAATCACCCATCTTTTATTTGAAACTGGGTGAAATATTACGACCCAAAAGATGTCACAAAAATGCGTCCAGGAAGCAAAGAAACGGGCCACAAATCGTCTAGTGATCAACGCGAGGTCAAAGTCGTAGTTGTAAACTCTATAGGACAAAGGCAGTCTGTATGAGGAGTAGTGACTTCCTGTTCCACTGCTGGTCCATATGGATGTCTACCAGATTTGGACTGTGTAAGATCTGTATGACTTTCTGACTTCATCTACAGGTCTCTACAAGAAACCTACAAGAAACTAAGGTAAGATTTAATGGACAATAACACTCAAAGATCTGTGTGTCAATAGTAGCAAAATTCAGCTATCAGAATAGAGATATTTATATTGCTACATTTCGATATTTCTATTTTTGCAACTTATTTTGAATTTATTATTATCATTTATATTTTTGCTGTTTGTTTTTATAATATATTGTGATGTGTGAGCTACTGTGTCCAAATAATTTCCCTTGTGGATCAATAATGTTTGTCTAAGCCTAAGAATGTTGGTAATTTCCTCCCCACTATCTACATACTCTATTGTGTTTTGAGGCAAAGAAGATACTGTATGTATGTTTATATATTGCTTTACACTGTTTTGCTTTACACGGCTGGATAATGCAAGTTTGTTTTTCTATTTGACCTTTTGTATTACAGTGGTCCTTCGCTATATCGCGGTTCACTTTTCGCGGCCTCACTGTTTCGCAGATTTTTTAAATTCCAATTTTTTAAAATAGTGTATCAACGCGCATTGTGTTCTGCGTCCTGATCAGTGATGGACTGGGCAGTCTGGCATTTGGGCACATGCCAGAGGGCCGCGGCCGTGCGTCTCACCTGGGGCCGTGAGTACGAGACCGAGCCCGGCAGTGTCCGGACCGTGTTTCTTTTCAGGACCGCGTCCACGGCTAACGACACAGTCCGAGCCGCGAAGAGAACACGCACATGATAAACACAAACTTCAATATGAAGGTAAGAGCCGCATAAAACCAGGCAAAGAGCCTGGCTCGAGAGCGGCCCCGCAATTGCCGTGGCCCACCCGCTGGGTATTTGGTCGTTAACCATGGACGTGGTCCCGAGAAGAAACACGGTCCGGACACTGCCGGCCTCGGTCTCGTACTCGCAGCTCCAGGTGAGACGCATAGCCTCGCACCTGTCACGCTGCTCTATCACAGACTTGACCACGATGAGCAGGTGCACGTCTCCGCGCACACACTTCTCCGGGAGGTTAATGCGCATCGCGTCCCAAGACGTGGGAGTGCCGTTGGATGACCGCGGTGCGCCCTGCTCTGTGGGTCCCTCTGTGCTCACACTGTGTTTGAATGAGAATGAGAAACAGTCCGAGCCGCACCAGGCTCCTTTCGCTTTCAGTCCCAGTGTGCCCTTCTTCGTGAGCCGGTGGAGCGTGAGGAAGGGTGTGAACCCCCCCCCCACGTCACTATTAATACATTTTTTTGTTGAAAATCTAATGTGAGAAAACATTAATTCCACTCTGAGAAAAGTGTATAATGTGTGTGATGAGGCGTTTACAGCCTTAAAACATGTATAATAATTGTAAAATATAAAGTTGTCCTACTTCGCAGATTTTGCTTATTGCGGCTTATTTTTAGAACGTAACCCCCGCGATAAAAGAGGGACCACTGTATTCTTATTCTTATACAGTATCGACTGTATCTAAGACAGGGATTATCTGATTTTCAAATAAAAAGATACATTTTTTTCTAACACATACTAATACAGAGCTTTTCCATGGTCAAGGCACACAAAGCACTTTAAAACATCAAGGAACCACTCATCCATTCACATACACATTCATACCAGTGTTCACAAAGTGAGGGCGAGGGGAGTTAAGTGTCTTGCCCAATGATACAACAACAGCATCCATCTGAGGGAGCTGGAATCGTACCGCCAACCTATGAGTCAGTGGATCAGACAGCTCAACCAATGATGATTATGTCTAGAGTGGGATTTGAACCGCCAACCTTCAGATGAGCAGACAGTGAGCACCTGTCAGTTGTCTTATTTCGTAACAAATTGCAGCTTCTTTTTTTTAATTTTTATTTTTTTATGTAAATGTACTCATTTAAATAAATAATATGAATATAATACAATTTACCCTTAACTAACTTCAACAGTATGAGCCTGTATAACTTTTCTCATGGGTGGGTCCACTACCTGCTTGTTTCCATGGAGATGTTATTATTTTTGCCTTGATTGTTCCATGGTATGACAATATCCATCTAGCATTTATTCATAATTTCTATTATTGCTCAAAAATACAACGATTCCTTCTGTGAATAGGGGTGCCTCTCTACAGATCTGAACTGTAATGTTGCATAGTGCTGTAACCTGCTTGTCCCCTCATGAGGGACAGGTTTAATCTATACTGCGGAAATTCTAGACAAAGCGATAACATTTCCATGGAGACCAGCGTGTGGCTGGCCCTTCTTCATGGGAAAAGTTGCGCACTTTTAAAGGAAAAGTAACGTGTTTTTTTTTACAATCTGAGCCTTCTTTCGGCAATAAAACAAGTAGTTTTACTCACCCATAGCAGTTTGGTGTCAATTGGAGTGGTATCGCAGAAGTTATGTTGGAGCCGTTCTGTTCTACTAATGATCCCGTATCCGTTAGCATGAGTGCTCGGGGCACTGATTTGCGGTGTCCAAATAACACAAACTTTAGCACTTTTCAAATCACAGAAGATCGCTGTGTCAGCGTAGACTTTTAGTAGATTCCAAAACGGCCTGAAACCCGATATCGCAACAGAAAAGTAAAGTTCAGAGCGGTGTTAGCTTCTTTCGGACTAGCGGTGTTTACAAAACAGCTGAGTTCACGCATGCGCACTGTCCTCTCTGATGACGTCATCAAATGAAACTATAGCTGGATATCGGGTTTCAGGCCGTTTTGGAATCCACTAAAAGTCTACCCTGACACAGCGATCTTCTGTGATTTGAAAAGTGCTAAAGTTTGTGTTATTTGGAGAGCGCAAAGTAATGCCCCGAGCATATGATACGAGCACCATGTTAACGGATACGGGATCATTAGTAGAACAGAACGGCTCCAACATAAGTTCTGCGATACCACTCCAATTGACACCAAACTGCTATGGGTGAGTAAAACTACTTGTTTTATTGCCGAAAGAAGGCTCAGATTGTAAAAAAAACGTTACTTTTCCTTTAAGGCTTCTGTAGATCCGTAGACGTTAACATGCGCTTACACACACACACACACACACACACACACACACACACATTATTACACACCTGATTATCAAAGTAAAACATAACTTTATCGCCATGACAGGACACAAAGTTTAGTTGTCCCGGGAGACACTATCAGTCATGTGTTTTGTCTTTTGGAAGTGGGCGAAAGAAACACCAGGACTAGGTCAGAAAGGATGAAAAGCAAAGAGAAAAATGGAACCACAAATCGCGCAGTGAACGAGTGAAGGTCACAGACGCAGCTGTAAACTATGTGTGGTGTCTGCCAGGGCACTCCCATAAGACAATAAGGCCTTTGTATGGTGTGACATTAGATTTTGCAGGAGAGAGAGATAGAGACAGAGGGAAAGAGGGAGGGAGAGACACAGAGAAGATAAGGGGGAAGAAGAGAGAAACTGAGAGCAGGAAGATGAGGGAGAGAGAGAGAAGGATGATTTGAGGGAGTAGAGAAGCGTGCGACAGAAGGAAAGGTAAAGGAAGAGAGAGAGCGAGAGAGAGTGAGGAGAGATTAGGAGAGGAGTTAGAATGAGAGACAGAAAGAGAGAGACGATGAGGGAGAGAAAAAAGATTGAGTAGAGACTGATGGGGGTGAGAAAGAGAAAGACAGAGAATGAAACAGAAAGAGAGAGAGGGAGTGAGGAGAGAAGAAAAACGGGGTTAGAGAGAGAGAGACAAAAAGGAAGAATGTTAGACAGAGAAAGGAAGGAGGAGAGAGAGAGAAAAGGAGGGAAAGGGGAGTAGAGAGTGACGGATGGTGAAACAGAGAGAGAAACACAGAAAGAGAAGGAAGGAGAGAGAGGGGGTTATAGAGAGAGAGAGACAGAGTGAGAGAGAGAAAAGGAAAAAAAGAGTGAGGACAGAAGTAGAAAGGGAGAGACAGAATTAGAGAGAGTGATGGAGAGTGAGAGAGAGAGAAACAGTAAAAGAAGGAAGGCAACAGAGACACAGAGAGGAGGTTTGAGGAGAGAGAGAGAGAAAAGGAATTGAGGAGACAGAGAGAGAAGTAAAAGAAAGAGAGGGACTAAAGAGAAAGACAGATAGAAAAACAGAAAAAGACACAAAAAAAGAAGGAGTAGAGAGTGATGAAGGATGAAAGAGAGAGAAGAACAGAAAGACAAGGAGAAAAAGAGAACGAGAGGGAGCGCAATAGAGAAACTCAGAGATAGAGAGATCTGGCATTTGGTAAAATATATGTCCGTCTGCAGAGCGAGGCTTTCTCAGGACATGCTGTAACAAAAGCACGCCGGGTGAATAGGAGATTCAAGGTTCAAATTATCCAATAAAAGCCCCGTGTCACGCCTGAAAAGAAACCGGGGCCCCCTCCATCTGCCCTCTGCTTCTCCAAAGACTACATTAGGACAACACAGTGCTAGCAAGGTAACATATCAAGAGCTTTCTCCTTTCAAAATAGCGGCGCATTCAGGGTCGCTTCGAAAAAGATCAGAAATAAAAGCGTTTGGGGCTTGACCGCGAGTTTGTGTTGAAAATGTTTTAGACGCACCTCTCCCTGACCCCCCATCCCCACCCCTAGTTCTAGGTGTAACTTTTTGGGGGGACTGAAAATGGCTCTCTGGTGGAGGGTATGTCACCTGACTGTTTCCATGGAGATGTTATTGTTGCCTGGAATGTTCCACAGTATGGTATTAACAAAATATATGATGTATTTCTTTAAAGATCCCATGACATGGTACTTCTTGATGCTTTTATATGGCTCCTTAATGGTTCCCTAATACTGTAAATGAATCCTTCTTCAAAATCAACACTCAGTGCATGAGAAACAGAGATAAGATGAGAAAGAGTAATTTTTCTCTCTCTGAACACTCCATAATGGGCGTTGTTGCTTGAATGCAAATGAGGAGAAAAGAGCTGGCCAATAGTAGAGGGTGGGGGCGTGGCCAAACTCTCCGCGCTCAGCTCAGCTGATCCATTTTCGTATTTTTGCACGGGGGGAGAGATTTGAAGCGTTCCATTGAAAAATAAACACATTTCCACAGAAAATAAAATTAAACCACTGCTGTTCAAAGGTCCAGAGGCTCAGATAAAGGACTTCCGAGCCTAGAAACACTCGGACGTGCCTCCAGGCAAATAAAAAAACGCATTTCGCATTGCCTAGCGCATTCGCAGTCCAAACTCTCTGGGCGTGATTTACAGACGGGGGTGGAACTGCATTTGCATTTCTTTTTTCGATCTGACGTCAATAAGGTGCCTTGTTCAAAATCGCCCGTTTGAGCTCCGATTTTTTGTAATGCAGAAAAGGATCGCAAATGCTCAGTTTAGACATTTCGCAACTTTTAACCATGGGGGGGGGGGCTAAACAGGGTAGGGGAGCTCACATTAACGTTCAAAAACCTCAGAAAGTGAAAATTTCATGCCATGGGACCTTTAATTACATGTTATATTGCTCAAAATTACATTGAAAAACATGTCTTCTCCACAGATCTGATCCATAGCATGAGGATAAATACTCAAGAAAAGCTACAAAGTTCAGATGTGGGTAGTACAACAGTTATATTTACTTGAGTAACTTTTTTAATAAATTGTATTTTCCAGCAGCAAATAACAGTACTCTTACTTGAGTTAAAGTTTTGGTTATTCTTTCCAATGTGATGCAAGTATAAAAAAGCTGACAAAAGCTTTACTGTATGTTGACAATATTTAATGATTAGAACATTTGTGGTTTTTGCACCATACCTTCAGATATAATTTCTATTTTTTGTGTCTATCCTTTGAAATACCAGATTTTGTGCACATTTAATGTTTTATGCTTTCAATTACATACATTATAAATCAGATGTTACGTCCCAATAGTCACTCTTGAGTAGTAGTTTTCCCAGATACTCTTGCACATTATTTGCCCTACTTTTCCTTGAATAATACAGTGGTACCTCACCTTACGAATGACCCAACAAACGAAAATTTCAAGTTACGAAACGCCTTCACGGTAAATTTTGGTCTCTAGATACGAATGAAATTTCAAGTTACGAAACGCGAAATCTCAAAAATTCAAATAATGCGCGCTCAGCCACACACATTATACGCTTTTCTCAGACTGGATTTAAACTTTTCTCACATTTGTCTCTGTTTAAACACTCAAACTTTCATAGATTTTCAACAAAACGTATCAATATTGAAGTGTCGGGGGAAGCGGGAGGGGGGAGAAGACTGCGCGGACACGTGTGCGCAGCATGACCCCGCGCAGAGCTGACAGCAGGTCTAGACCAAGATCTAAACCTGGACTGGACCAGGACTAAACCAGGACTAAACCAGGACTAGACCAGGTGGATTAAAGCGCCGCGTGCGGGTCTATTTTCTGGTTTCTCACGAGTCACAGCTGAGGCGAGCAGCGAGGAGGGGACCGTACGCAGTCTGAGCGCAGGTCTAGAGGAGGTCTAGAGGAGCCGCGGTGGTCTGGACTAAACCAGGACTAAACATGGACTAAACCAGGAGGAGCCGCGCTCACATGCGCTCAGACTGCCTGCGGTCCCCTCCTCCCTGCGGTCTCCTGCTCGCCTCAGCTGTGACTCGTGAGAAACCAGGAAATAGACCCGCACGCGGCGCTTTAATCCACCTGGTCTAGTCCTGGTTTGGTCCAGGTTTAGTCCAGGTTTAATCCTGGTTTAGTCCTGGTCCAGTCCAGGTTTAGACCTTGGTCTAGTCCTGCTGTCAGCTCTGCGCCGGGTCATGCTGCGCACACGTGTCCGCGCAGTTTTCTCCCCCCTCCCGCTTCCCCCCACACTTCAATATTGATACGTTTTGTTGAAAATCTATGAAAGTTTGAGTGTTTAAACGAGAGACAAACGTGAGAAAAGTTTAAATCCAGTCTGAGAAACCAATCAGGACGCAGAACACATTGTTACACTATAAAAAAAAGTTACACTATAAAAAATAAAAAAAACTTGGATCGGGGCCTTGGAACGAATCAGGCATTTTCCATTGAAATAGCTACTCAACTTACAAATTTTTCACGTTACGAAACCACTTCTGGAACAAATTAATTTCGTAAGGTGAGGTACCACTGTATTATTTTGAGATAACATTCCTCTAACTTGATTACAATTTTTGGCTTCTCTACCCACCTCCCACCCTTATTATGTTTTTACTGTCACTAAACAAATCGACTATAAGCTGATCAGTACTACGCCAAAAAACGACTTATGTACTATATCCAATTTGAGCTTTGGGAAACAAAATGAATCAATATATAAATCATATGCAAATCTAAATCTACTCTATACTGAATTATTTAACATTTAATTTCCTTCACAAGTCCACTTCAACACGAAACTCTCCAAACAGATTAGACTTGACATTTTATCACCATTGCAATATCCGCTCATACTATTTGTACAAAGTATTCCCGGGGCCACTAATGCGTACAGCAGAGGGCCTTAAACTGTACGCATGGTCTATCAGGATCCCAGAGCAGGGCATTCATCATAGTCTGACGTTTATTCTTGGTTACATTGTGAAGCGATGACAGCCCGACTTGGCTCTGTCCCGATTGCAGATCAGTTTACTCTGCTAAAGAATGCTCCAAAAAGCTTTATATGTTTCAGATGGGTGAACAGGAAGCAGCCAAGTCCAAAATACTGAGCGTCTTTTGTATTTTTAGCTTGTTTTTGTATTTTGTTGTCTACGGTTTTCATCTACAGGTTGTTGAATTGTCAGAAGTTTTTGCCTTGTGGCTGAAATCAATGAAAATTTTAAATGCGGTATGGAGTCGATATATGTGGTGTATAAACATGGCTGTTTGCTGTTTTAATCCAACTTGGGTCAGATTACATTGAACGATGCAATATACTTTGTAGTTATAATACAAAAAAGTCAATGTCTCCCTAAATACTGACTAAAAAGAGGTGAAATAACCAATAGGCTTTATAAGGCCTGTATTATTAGTCATGTTGTAATGTTGTTCTCTCATCAAAAACATACCCAGAGTTTTGTTTTCTTTCATTCACACATGTTTGAGCGAACCTTTATTAGTCTGTCTACATCTCCAAAGCTCAAAATGCTCTGTTCCATCTTGTGATGTCATGAAGCGGTAGTTACAGCTACCATTTACCTTTAGTTCAGTAGAGATGGGCAAATTCTGCACTGAAATGATCCAAAATGATTCATGTGAAGATGTATGGTGTTTGAGCACTTCCTGTATTACCACATGACCTCACAAGGTGGGACAGAGTGAAGAACTCTGCCTAATGTTGCAGGGTTTGTGTATTAAAGATGTCCGAATGAAACAAAAAACAAAAAAGCTATACTCATCTCCATGGATATGTTGTTCCTTTGGCTATAATATTCCACAGAATCCCATGAAACTTAATTTTCATTATGAAGAATGTTCCAAATTGTAGTTTTAAGTTTATGTTTCCATCGAATCAAGCAGATGTCCCACCTCCTGAAAGTTACATATAGACCCTTTAAGTCAGGGGTGTCCAAACTGTGGCCCAGGGGCCAAATCTGGCCCTCTGACCAATTTCTGTTGGCCCCCAGGGATCCTGCTGAATTGGCCCAAATGATCATAGAGCCATTGAGCAGTACTTTTTACTTCAAATTCCGGTACCTCGATCACTGCAACCTCAATAACAACTCACTGCATTACGGTACAGACCTAAAATTTGCGTTCTAGGACTTTTAAAGGTGTCGTGGCTCCGTCAAACTCATATAAAATATATCTAAATCTATCTGAAAGTCTCACTGTAGTCACTAGCTCTACGGCCCTCCACTATGAATGTTTGTATATGCGGCCCTGTGTGGAAAATGTTTGGACACTCCTGCTTTACGTGGATCATCTTAAAATCTAAAACACTGGCTTTGGAACAATATTTAAAAAATGGAAAAATGTGACATGATGTATTTAAAGTATCTCAACATTTACTGATTTCTTTGTCTATTTTTATGCGTCTACATTTCAGCCACACCACAACCTGCCTATCCCACTTCTTCACTGCTCTCGCTCTTTCAAATTTCAGACCACTACCCTTTTATTTGGATCCAACTCTTGTCACACAACACTGGGACTGTACCTGTCGCCTTTGTAGTTTCCATTTTAACAGTCCTTGCACTCCCCTCCGCTGCGCACACGCTGAACTCACAATAGAGTCTCATTTAAAACCTGCCCGGCTGAATGTCACTCCGCATGATTTTCATAATGCACCAGATTGAGTTAGCCGCGCGCTATCAAAGCAAAAGGGCTATCAGTGCTACGGTACATCAAACAACACAAAGTCATTTACATATGCCCCTTTTACATAATCATACAATTACACGCAAACACGCCAGACACTCTTTAAGTGCAATAAACATGTTTTAAAAAGGAATGGATGGACTGCTGTTAGCTATAGCTGTAATGTGGAAAATACAGAAAATGGATGACAGGAGTGCACAGGTTGGTAATTGGATGTTTTTGACAGTCCTTTTCAGACATAAATTGGTAAAAACGTAAAACGACTTTGAAGCAAAACTAGTTGTACATTGGGAGTGTTTTTTGTAAGTCTTTTTTTAATATCAGAGGTTTTAAATACTGCAAAACTTATCTTTCTTGTATCTTTTTTTCCCACTTTTTAATAATGTCCCTTGAAAATACATGAAATACATTCATGTATACATTAAATATGTGCATTTAAAGGGATAGTGCAGTTTTTTTATGTTAATCTGTAGGGTTTTCCTTCTAAAAGTTACGTGTGTTGACACCGGCTTACCTCTGACAGTCTCAGCTGATCCCGGTTCGGCTCGCTTTCTGGAGCCTACGTAAGTAGGTCCGGTAACTTCCCTGGAACATGAAATAAAGCTTCTTTTTCTTCTCAAAACAAAACATTTGTTAGAAAGGAGATATATTTGCGTCTGAAACAGTTGTCCACGAAACATCCAGCAGCGTATTTCGCATTCACGTACTGTCTCTCTCCACTCGTATCACTACGCCCATGTTAACTCTATCAGCCTGTTCACCTTCAGCGGATGTCTACGCCGAAGTTTACAAGTGAACAGGCTGATAGAGTTAACATGGGCGTAGTGATACGAGTGGAGAGAGACAATACGCAAATGCGAAATACGCTGCTGGATGTTTCGTGGAAAACTGTTTTGGATTCAAATATATCACCTTTCTAATAAATGTTTTGTTTTGAGAAGAAAAACAAGCTTTATTTCATGTTCCAGGGAAGTTACCGGACCTACTGTACTTGCGACCTACTGAACAGGGATCAGCTGAGACTGTCAGAGGTAAGCCGGTGTCAACACACCTAACTTTAAAAAGAAACCCATACAGATTAACATAAAAAAAACAAAAAAAAAAACGCACTATCCCTTTAAGAGTTCTATAGACTTGGCTGTGTACTGTAGGTAAATAATTTCTTGATTTTCTTGTTTGACAGTCTAAAAGGTGAAACGTGTATTGTGTTCAACAAATTGTGTATATTGTGAATTGGAAATGTGAAAGTAATTAGAATCTAATGCCAAGTACCAATTTGAATGTATTACCATATATTCACTGCCCCTTCTCTGTACCATGTACTCACTGTCCTTCCTCTGCACATGCCCAAACTATTGTAATCTTGAAATGTTATCTCCAGTTCACCTAACCTTAGATGATGCAATGTAGGGAAAGTTACAGTGGTGGTCATCTGGACTGTTTTTGTAATCATAATGTTTCGGCTCTGATCCAGAAGTCATATTCAATTGAAAAGTGAAACTACATTGAATTGGAATTAAATTAAATTCTGGATGGAAGCCAAAACATCTTGAGAGCAAAAAACAGTTTTCAGATGATCACCAGCGTAACCTTCTCTACACTGACCCACGCCTGGATGAATGTGGGATTACATTGATTAGATAATGCACTAATTCATAATCCAATGCAAACAAGTGCTTGAATTATTGAAGCTGGAATGCCAGCTTCCATAATTCAAAGTTTAACCATATTACTACAACGACTTTCCAATCTCAAATGAATACACTGAAGTGCCTTTACCTTGTTTCCAGAGGCACATTGCTACCCAGCACCCAGCTGTCTTGCAGCGGGACGCTCTCGGGGGGCGTGGTCTGCAGCTCGGCTGGTGATTGGCCAGCCACTGGGGCCGGGCTTCCTGTGGGCGGAGTTAGCTGCCGGGTGGAGTTCAGGGAGTGGCCAGCGTGGTGCGTGGAGCCCAGTGATTGGTTCAGAGCTGTGATGGACGGCTGCTGGCGGTGAGGGGGCGGCACTGGGGGCAGCGTGGTGCCGTGGTGATTGGACGGTTGCTCTGCGGACAGGAAGTGAACATGGTCAGGTTTTGTGTCTATATAAATTTCAACACACACACTCAAAATTTTCTATCTATCTTTCTTTCTTTCTATCTGTCATGTATTATTTATGTTATGTATGTTATGAGGGTTTAAGATACACCTTTGTGAATAAAAAGATGATCATGGTCATGTAAACTGATATTATAAGTTAACAAGAGTCAAACGTCGAGTCCATGGATGTCTGTGAATGAATGTCTTTTTTTACTCAGTTAGTTCCAGTTCACAAACAATAGGACAAATTAAAGTTATGTCATGAGTTTTTGAGCAGCACAGTGAACAAAAGAATCACAAGAAAGGAAGGAAGAAGAAAGTGTTTGTTGCCATGTATGCAAAAAGAAAGTGTTTGTTGCCATGTATGCAAATACTGTATGTATACCATTTCATGCCCAAAGTAGGTCACAAGACGGTTCAGGCACCTGCATCTGCTTACAGCTTCAAGTGGCAGAAGATGTACCAATATTTTGCTTGTCAATACACTGTAAATACATTGTGCATTGAAACCAGATGTGGAGCCGGACCTCTTCAGAGTTCAGGATTTCTGTTTCAAGTTTACGGGCTCCATGGACTAAACCAAAGTAAATCGATTCAGTTAAAAAGATGAATATTTATCCGCTACACTACAAAACACACACATCTTAAGTTAAATCTATTCAAAATGTTGACATAGTTGAGCATAGATGTTGTTCCCGTTTCATTTTAAGCTACATTCTAACAGTTAAAATAAATTTTTTAAGCATTTTTATGTAGCAGAAAATGTGGATACTTTGCCGTTGATGTAATCTACATTTGCTGGGGGTGTGATGCTAACTGTAGACACTGCTTTGTCT
Organism: Paratrypauchen microcephalus; assembly: GCA_036785185.1. Lineage (NCBI taxonomy): Eukaryota > Metazoa > Chordata > Actinopteri > Gobiiformes > Gobiidae > Paratrypauchen > Paratrypauchen microcephalus. The sequence continues at coordinate 1,318,722 of JAVJIX010000033.1, forward strand.
GAAGGTCTGTTATGCAAGTTAGACTTTAAAGGTCCCATGGCATGAAATTTTCACTTTCTGAGGTTTTTGAACGTTAATGTGAGCTCCCCTACCCTGTTTAGGCCCCCCCCCCCCCATGGTTAAAAGTTGTGAAATGTCTAAACTGAGCATTTGCGATCCTTTTCTGCGTTTTCTGCGTTTTTCTGCGGGCGATTTTGAACAAGGCACCTTATTGACGTCAGATCGAAAAAAGAAATGCAAATGCAGTTCCACCCCCGTCTGTCTGAACTCAGCGTCTCTGTAAATCACGCCCAGAGAGTTTGGACTGCGAATGCGCTAGGCAATGCGAAATGCGTTTTTTTTATTTGCCTGGAGGCACGTCCGAGTGTTTCTAGGCTCGGAAGTCCTTTATCTGAGCCTCTGGACCTTTGAACAGCAGTGGTTTAATTTTATTTTATGTGGAAATGTGTTTATTTTTCAATGGAACACTTCAAATCTCTCCCCCCGTGCAAAAACACGGAAATGGATCAGCTGAGAGCTCTGAGGGAGAGCGGAGAGTTTGGCCACGCCCCCACCCTCTACTATAGGCCAGCTCTTTTCTCCTCATTTGCATTCAAGCAACAACGCCCATTATGGCCTGTTCAGAGAGAAAAAAAATACTCTTTCTCATCTTATCTCTGTTTCTCATGCACTGAGTGTTGATTTTGAAGAAGGATTCATTTACAGTATTAGGGAACCATTAAGGAGCCATATAAAAGCATCAAGAAGTACCATGTCATGGGATCTTTAAGTCAGGGGTGTCCAAACTGTAACTTTCAGGAGGTGGGACATCTGCTTGATTCAATGGAAACATAAACTTAAAACTACAATTTGGAACATTCTTCATAATGAAAAGTAACACCTAAATTAGTGAAAACTGCTACTAAACATAATTAAACAAGTATTCTATTTATTATACAGTGTTATTTTTTGTTCAGCTGAACCGTGTGTAGCCGCTCTTATGTAGTATCCCTATGGGGCCTCTTCCATCTGCTGATCACCAGAACAGCTATTCGAGGCACCGCGCTTTGAGACGCTTCTGTCACTGAGCATGTCATGTGTGAAGGAAAAAAAAAACTTCATTTAAAAAGTTGTTGGTGACTGACAGACCTACCCATCTCACATCTACAGTAAGAAGTCCATTTCTTTTCAATTCCCTGTATCTGGTTCCTGGTGCCATGCCTCAGAAAAAGCACAACCGTTGCAGGTGTTCATTCCTGCAATGCAATTCATTCCCGTTCAGGTGTACGTTCAGTTAAAATCAAGTGGTTGGAAAGACAAGAAACTGTAGCCTGATTGATAGAAATGTTACATAATGAACTTTTAAAGGTCCTATATTATGCAAAATTGACTCTTGTGAGCTTTAAGCCATGAACCTCTTCAAAAACATACCTGCAGTTGTATTTTGCTTCATACACATGTTTAGTAGGCCTGAAATTATTCATTGATTTTAGTGAACGTATGTATATGGAGTTTAAAAACACAGTGGAGCACTTTCTGTATTATCAAGGCCCGTGTGAAGCCTGCCCTCAAGCTCCATGGCGATCCGGGCCGATTGAATACTGATCTCCGATTGGCCTTCGTTTGTTTTGTCTGACAATATTTACACAGCTCTGACCCGGCTTCCTCTCCTCCCCTGGTTCTGTTTCTTCTTTTCAGCTCTTCTCTCGCTACTCTCTTCTGCTCCTCTACTCCCTCGCTACTCTCTTCCACCCCTTGCTCCTCTCCTCATCTATTGCCCCTCTTCTCCACTTATCCACTTCTCTCCAACCTCTCTCCTCTTCAGCTCCTTTTCTCCCTCCCTCCTCTCCTCCTTCTGAGCTCCTCTCTCCTCCCTCCCTCCATCCTCCCCTCTTCCTTGCTCCTCCCCTCCCTTTTTCCTCTTGCTTCTCTTCTATGCCACCTACACTCCTCCCCTTCACTCCTCCCTCTTTTCCTCCACTCTTCTCACCTCTCATCCAATCCTCACCTCCTCCTCTCCCTCTCTCCATCCTCTCTCCTCCATCGCTCCTCTCTCCTCCCTCGCTCCTCTGAAGGAAATGAAATACCAGACTGTGGCTGGTGTTTGATTTGCATAAAGAGCATCACGTCTCCATTTCCCAGGCCTGCTGTTTTTCATTCTCCGCTGCCCCCGCTGGAGAAAAAAGAAAGTGGCTGACTCTTTCTTTCTCTCTCTCTCTCCTACCCATCTTTCTCTCTAATTCTTCTCAAACTCCCCCTATACCCTTGCTATTCTATATGTTGGTCTCCCTCTACCTCTCCCCTATTCTCTCTCATTCATCTACGCTCGATTTTATTTATTTATTTTTCTGTACTCCACTCTCTCTATCTGCAAGTCTTCTTGTCGTCTCTCTCACCCCTTCCTTTTCTCTCCCTCTCTCCTCTCTTACCCTCTTTTTTTCTCTTGCTAATCCAAGCTCTCTCCTAGTATCTCTTTCCTCCCTCCCTCTCTATCTGCCATTTCTTTCTATCAGTCTCTCCTGTTTTCCACCGCTTCTCTCCTTCTTTCTCTTCCTCTTTCTTCTCTCTCTGTATGCCCCACTCTTTCTCATTCCTCTCTTACCCTCCTCTCTTTCTCTCGCTAATCCAACTGCTCGCTTTTCTCTCCCTCATCGCTCCTCTCCTCCCTTTCCATCTACCGCATTTCCCTCCCTCCATCTTATCTCCTCTTTTCCCCCTAATCTCTCACTACTTTTCTCCCTTTCTCCTCTGTCTCTCTCTCTCCCTAATCCAACAGCTCCCTTTTCTCTCCCTACCTCTTTCACTCCACCTCACTCCTCTCTGCCCTTTTCCACCTCAAATCGCCCTCTTTTCTATCTCCCCTCTTCTCTTCCCCTTCTCTTTCCCTCGCTAATCCAGAATCCCTCCCTCCCTCCCTCTCTCCTCCCATTTGCTGTTTTGTCGGGTTAGTAATTGTTCCACTTATGCAGCAGCGCTTCAAGGCTAACAGAATGAGTCGACTGAGCTCGGTCTGGATGGATTTCTGGGTTGAGAGTCCAGGTTCATTAACAAGGCTACATCTGTGCACCATCACCGCTAAAGTAAATCTCTACAGGACCTTCCTCACCCCAGCGCACCGTCCATACATCACGTACAGCAACGCAGAGATGTCAGCTTCCAAATATTCTAACAGCCTGTAAGAGGAAATGGATAACTAGATTTGGTAAAGTACTCAGAAAATGTGCTCAAGTACTAAGTGTAATATTATTCAAGTAGATATACAAATACAAAGACGTGGTCCAAGAAATTAGTCAAGTAAGACTAAAAAGTACAGGGGGTCCTCGGGTTACGACGGTCTCGACTTACGACGTTTCGTGGTTACGAACGTGCCCCTATTTAAAAAAAATAAAAATAAATTACCCGTCATTCCGTCTTACGTGGTTTAGCGTGGTAAGAGATGTAAACAAACGCGAACGGCGCGCGGCGCACGGCAGAAGAATACGCTCTGTTGTGGTTGTAGGGCGGAGAAGACGGCCTCGTGTGTGTGCCCAATGTGGGCGGAAGTACCTGATGTGGGCTCTGATCTGCTCCTATGAAAGCGACAGTGATAACCAAGCAGCGTAGTGGTCTAATTATTGAGATGGAAAGGTTATTGGTGCTTTGGTTGGAAGATCAAAGGCAAAATCCGACTTACGACGAAATTCGGGTTACGACGCGTCTTAAGAATGGATCTACGTCGTAACCCGAGGACCCCCTGTATTTGGGAAAACTCAAATAAGAGTAGCATAAAGAGTAACTGTCAGGGTAGAACTTCTGATTTA